>CM021103.1:312839145-312877299 GCA_007115665.2 Sequoiadendron giganteum
ATGTTGTACACAAAATGAGAGGGAATTCCATGGTAAAGACACTTCAAGACACATCAAAATTGGAGGCAACTACTATGACAATAAAATCAACAATGTTTACTAGGGCTATGGTTAAAGGTATGTAGCTTAGATTGGCAGAATATGAGAAAGCACAAACTGATCTGAATGATGAAGTGGATAGGTTATTCATATAAAATGTGAAATTGAAAGAGTGATTGAAGGGGGCAGGTCCTTCCCAAAGCATAGACTTAATAGTATACCAACTCCTTACCATCCAAACTGATATAGGTGCAATCATTGTTGAACAAGTAAATGTGCTTAAACAATAAATTGAGAAGTTGAAAAAGACTGATGAAGAAACAAAGGAAGGAGCAAAGAGAGAAAACCTTAGGGTATTGGAAAAGATCTTGGAGCATAGAGTTAAACTAATTGTCAAAAAATTGGAGAATGTGTATGAATGTTATGTCTCCTTTTCACAAGCAGTTGATAAGATAAAAGCCCATGAACCTATATTGGACCCCTTATTCAAGAAATGACAACCTGTACATCACACCTTAATAAATTTGTGTAAAATATTAAAAAGGAGTGTTGAGGCCCACACAAATTTAAAACCTATTGAGAAAATGGTCCAAATGGTCACAAATGAATTTCAATACATATTTGCAGAAGAATGAAAGATCAGGGCAAGAATGGATTCATTTCACACACTAAAGTAGTGGTTCATGCCTACGATACTAAGGGATGATGATCAACTAAAAGGATCCATGAATTTGATATATGAGTTTATAAAACTTGTTCCCAACTGCCCCCCTAATTTACATAAGGATGGCGACATAAATATTCACCACCTCAATTTAACCTGGGATGGAATAATTGCACTGGATCTTGGATACTCAAAATTCATCACAGATAGCAAAGGGTTATTAGACAACAAATGGAAGAGTCACTTGACCAACACAAAAAAAATAAAGGAGTAGAAATGGCCTCATGATTACATAGTGTACCAATGGGAGTAGACATATCTAGCTCCCCTAGAAGAATAGGCCTTGCAGTGAAGTACCAAGCTTTGCAAATACTATCATGGTGAGAGGACCTTGCCAGATCTGAATGATCATGGGTACCTTATGACGAGTAAGAGACTTTCGTATCTTGTGAGTGCTTTGGACTTCAACATCTAATCATTTCTCTTCATTTCTCACCTTTCATTGCTTTTATGTAATCCTATGTAAACAACAATAATTAAGACTTTTTGATTTATGTTAAAAGTGGGTAACTGAAAAGACATTTTTTGACATGTCAGTTAGGACAAAATTTTGAAACATATTGTAAAATATTTTTGAAGATCAATAGAATGAATTTATAATTGGTGGCCGAATTCTGGTTTCAATTGTTTGTTGAAGTGAATTAATGAATGTTATCTTGTTGTCTTTAGTTTGATAGTGTCAAATATTTAGTAATTATGGTTAGTTTTATTACATTCAAATTTTGAATTCTAGGAAGTTATATATAATAAATAGATTGATTGCTGTTTGGATAGTGAAATTACACTAACTCATTTGACCCCAATTTTTGATGAAACCTTCCGACGAAAGCTATATAATTAGATGTATCATTGGGAACTTGTGCGAATTTTCATTTTTTTTTAATTTTTATCTCCGACGTTCATCGGAATTTCGACGAACCATTTTTTTCGTCTACGTTTTGACGAAGATCTTTCACCGAAATTTTGACGGACCTGCAAAGTTAAATTGTGGCAGGCATAAATTGAAATGAGCTCGACTATTTATTGTGACAGTGTTTTGCTCGACGGTTTTCTTGGGGAAAATCAGAAGAAACTCAAGAAGATATCGCCAGGTTGAGGGTAGTCATTGTATTTTTCTAGAATTCATTTGTGAAGTCAGATTTGTACTTCCAGGTTTGAAAATCATATTTTAAAGCAACATCTCATCATATTTCATTTTTAGTCTTGTGCATTTTTAGAATTTCATTTCCAGATTTTAGACCTGACTTCACAAATTCTTTATAAGGGAATTGTTTATAACTGATGGAAAATTCTTGATGGATTTGGACAAAGATTATATTTGAAAGGTTTCAATTTTAACCCTAATGATCAATTTTCAATAGATTTGGGAGCCATAGCTAGATAATATCAAAGGTGTTGGTTATTTTTTACTATAACCAAGTTTATCTTCTAGACCCATAGCATATAAAATCTTAGATAATACTGCCTTACAATACCATCAATCTATATTCTAACCCAATACTATTTATCAAATCCTTATATGAACATAGTCACCTATAACCTCACTCAAGCATTTTAATTAATTCCTTGAATTAAAGCCAAAATGAGAATTACACACACCATAACAGTGAGATGAACAAAATAACCCTTGATCATTTTATTCAAGATAATAATATATTCATACAATGGAGATACATGACCTTGAAATGAGTAATTTTCATTCAGATGCTAGTACTGTCTTGAAAATTAAGTACCCATGAAATTAAAACCTACAACAGAATGACACCAAACCTAAGAATAGTATCTTCACTATAATATTAGGCTCTTTACAAATTTGCTTTGCAACTTCAGTTAGACTCAACCTAAAGATATCTAACTTGCTAACCCGTATTTCTGGTCCTGAAATCCTTCTTATAGGGAAAATGAAGGAGCAACAAGCATTAGACCAGAAATACATCTGTCACTGGTCACTTGGACTGCCTTATGAAATTTCAAAAATTGGTTACAACAGTCGAGTCTTTGGAGAATCTTCTTGTTCATCCCGTCCATTGGAGAATAATTGTTGCATTTGCCAAACTTTGAAAACTTGCACCAAAATTGCCACCAAGACATAGCCAAAATTTGTTATAACCATAACTGCTAAGCTGTTAACTACCGGTTGTAGACTCTATCCTATTCTTGTTCAGTTAAGTAATTTTCTACCCATCCTTGATATTCCTCATCCATTGGCCAATTAAAATTTACCACTTCATTTACCTTGGCACTGTAAGGTGTATACTTTACTGCTAGTTGATTCACCTCCCTTTCAAAAGATTCCAAAAATGTGCTAGTGTTAATAATTTTATCCATACTACTCATCAGCATGTCATAATCTGAGTCATCACAAATCAATTTGATTTGTGCATTGATGATTTCATCTACCCTGTCCTGCTATTGCTGCAGTGATCTAACATTTCCTTGGGCATTTACAATATCTGGTAAAGATGTGTCACTCCAGTCATCAAAACTCTTTACCAACTCTTTAATCCTCCTGTTGAAATCATTAGGTAAGGCCTAGAAACCTTGCAGCGACTTCACAAAGTCTTGAGTAGGCCTTAATTGTTGAGGCCTATTAGCTGCATTTTGAGAATTTCATTTCTAGATTTTGTTGTGCAAGTTCAATATTCTGATTTTAGGAGTCTAATAGTTGGAAATCATAGTAAAATTAAAATTTAATAATTTCTGGAATTAGCATTTGAAAGTGTTTTTTGGGGTCATTAACTTCAGACTATCTTCTCTTTTGCAGGGGTGGTTGCATGCCAAATTTTTTTGGTGTAAAATATCATAATTATTATATTTTGTTACCTGTGTATGATTAAAAATTATTGGAGTGTGAGTTAGATATTTATTGAAGATCTAAATATTCAAGCTTGGTAAAGAAAAATCATGTCAAATAATATTAGTCCAAAACAAAATGAAGAGACAGTTGCTAGATTGTGGGCTATATTGAAAAGAAAGGGTGATGGGAAATGTTATTGTCCTTGCAATAATTGCAAGGGCTTAAAAATGAGAAGACTTTTAATCACAACAGCTGAAAAACATTGTAGGCAGCATGGTCACATTAAAGGGGGGCATGATTATCGTCCATTGGTAAGCTGTTCATTATATGTGTTTATATTGATTGAATTTGTAAATGTTTATATTGTTTTAACATTTGATATATATATAAAAAATCATTTGATCATGATCATGGTTTATTTGTGTCTGTCATTATTATAAAGGTGGGGCACCCTAGGGTGCACGATATGAATTATCATGGCCCAGAGAATGTGGTTTTGCAAGCAGAGGAATATGGAGCTATGATGAAGTTAATGATCATATGGAAGAAGATGATCATGCGCCAGAAAACACAATTGAAGATGATGGTACAAATACATTGATCCATGACACATGTAGTGGCACATCTGATCATGTTGATCGAGATGACTTTGATGATGTTCATGATTTACCTATACTTGAGAAGGCATACGAGCCCCTTTATGAAGGCTCCCAAACAACTCTTCTCTCTGCTGTATTGTTGCTGGTGAACTTGAAGGTTATGAATGGTTTATCCGACATAGCAATCTCACGGATGTTAAGGTATTTCATATATATCATCTTTTTTCATCTATTTTAATTGTTTTTAGTTCATTGCTAGTAAATAAAGGATGAAGTATGTACCATTAATATTCTTTATATTAAGAAATTATTTTTTGTTGTAGATTGATTGGTGAATTTTTGTTACCACCATCAAATATTTTACCTCGCTCATATTGAGATTTATCTGGCATTATGAAAGATATTAGAATGGAGTATCAAACAATAGATGCATGTCCCAATGATCATATTATATATCATAAACAACATGAATTTGCAACAGAATGCCCGGAATGTCATATTAGTAGATATCGAATAGATCAACTAACAAAAAAGGTGTCTCGCAAGGTTCTTCGTTATATTCCCATTATTCCACGCATGCAACAATTATTTAGGTGTGAAAGCTTAACGCAATTTATGGATTACCATGCATGAAATAGAAGTGGAGATGAGATTCTTCGAATGCTTGAGGATGGTTATGCATTTAGGGACATGGAGGAAAAATAATCACACTTTAAAAAAGAACCTCGTAATCTCAGGATTTCATTGGTAGCGGATGGTGTCAATCCATTTGGAGAGCTAAGATCTATTTACTCGGTGCGGCTTGTTTTTGTTATCAACAATAACATTCCTCCATCGATTTCAATAAAGAGGGAGCACATAATGTTGGCAATGATTGTTCCAGGTATTTGTTTAGATCAATTTTCTTTAACGTAGTAGCATCTCATTTGTCTTATTTGTTGCATAATGACTTATATGTTTTTTCATTTAATAGTCATGTACATGAATTTATATATATTGCAGTAAAATGGTTATAATAATTATGTAATGTTTATATTCATTCTAATAGGTAAGTACCAAGTTAAAGATATGAATGTATATATTGAACCTCTTATCGACGAGTTACTAAAGTTATGGAATGGCATGACTATGTATGACATATCTAGACCAATAGAAAAAAGACAATTCGATTTCCATGCAATGCTTGTATGGACAATTCATGATGCCCTAGGGCTAACACATTTTTCTGGTATGTTATAATGTTCGACTGCATGACTTTAACGATATTTAATTTTATGAAGTAGATATCATGCATGTTTTTTAAATAATGTATTCATTATATATAATTATAAAAATTGACATATTTAATCCAATTATATATGATTTGCAGGTCTTCAAATAAAGGAAAAATTTGCATGTGAAATTTGTGATCCAAAGATGAAATCTTTTCGTTCAACAAGTTTAGGACAGCAGGTGTTTGATGAGTATAGGCACTTCCTCCACATAAATCATAAGTATCGAACTACTGAAAAACATCTTTTCAATGGGAAAGAAGAGACTACATCAAAACCATGAAGAATGACACCTCGCCTATGGAAATTGGAATATAATATAATTAATCGTCAACGTTATACATCGGATAAAATTGTTTATCTATCATTTCTGATATGTTTTGAATTTATATTTTTATATTGTGTTGTGTTTACTCATGCTGTAATTCACAATGATTGTCGTTGTTAATTTATTTAACTTATATGCTTCATAAAGGTCGTCAAGGCATTAATGGTTGGCTTCCACAGGGACTAAAAATTTATCCCAGAAAATTTAGTAGGTTGCTCTACTATGAGTAGCTACAAATTGTGCATTTGTTTGATACAATGCATATCAGAAAGAATATGACAGAAACGTTATGGAAAATATTGGATGGAAGGCACGACAAAGAAAAAATTGTCAAAATTTGTAGTGACATTCAGGAAGCCAGTCATGCAATGAAAAATGTCATTCAATTAAATAGCGATGGAGACCAAATTAATATAAGTGCCCTTCCTTGGTTATTAACGAAGCAGCAAAGCAATGCTATAAAACAAGTCATATGAAAAAATCGATTTCCCACAGGATTTGCTACGAACATAAACAATATCATAACAAAGAAAGGTGAATTTGGGTCAGGGATGAAAACGCATGATTGGCATACCTTCATTAAGGTAATTATTCCGGTATATTATATATATATGTATACTGCATGTACTTTTTAGTGTATTATGTTTACTACTTTTGAAAAATATTAATGAAAAGATCATTTTATAATTGTTTCTAATGTGTGAAATGCAAAAGTGTCTACCTTCGACATTTTTCAATGCACAAGAGCACTATCTCATACACCAAGTTGAGGAGATTGAATTGTGTGAACCTGTACACACAAGGTCAATGTGGATGGTTGAGAGGCACTTGAAAGTTTTGAAAGCTTTGGTTAGACAAAGAGCACATCCCGAGGTTTCTATGGTGAAGGGATACATGGTATACCAGACCATGGTGTACATTATTGAATATCTTCCTAAGTTTGCAGCAAAGATCCATGTAGATCACATTTGGGATCCCAACTCCATTAAAAAATTCGAAGGGGAGTACCTAATGGGGAAAGGTAGATTGAGGAAAGTGATAGGTAATTATAAGATGGTCATGGAGATTAATTAGAATACATTTTACATTTGGTTTTTATATATATTGTACTTATTTAATTATTAATCTTCAATATTCATCAATTATAAATTAAGGTCGTATACCGTGGTAATTAACTAATTATATGTCATTTGTGAATTTATATTTTTTTTGATACAGTTGGTCGAAAGTGGGATGCACTACATTTGTACGTCGCAAACAATCTTGATTGGATGACGGTATGGATTGAATGATGTCAACAATCTGGTCGCGCATTAACATGGGAAGGTGTGGCTTCATTGGTTAAAGAAGCTCATCGTAATGGAGATTCTAATGTTACACTAAGGGAAATTGATTTAGCATATGGTTTAAGAGATAAATAGGTACGTATAAATATATTAATCACCCATATTATTTAATTATTTTTAATTATATTGATGTATATATATGTTAAGATTTTTTTCTTTGCATACATTCGGCCAAGAATAAATATGTTTATCAATTGACGATATTGCAATAAGTTTTACATGTGCAAGTGAAACACCACAAGGCTATGTGGTGCAATGGTCGTAAATTTCAAATCAAAAAGTTGGATGACACGAAGAAAACTTGTGATTCTGGGATAACTGTAGTCTTCCAGGTGACTAATGTTTCATCTAGAAGCGACATATATCCAAAAGTCTTAGAAAATCAATACTATGGGATTTTGGATGATATACTTGAGTATGAATTTAAGTCCTTCAAATTAGTTCTATTTGTTGTCCTATGGTACAGGCTACGATTGAATGAAAATGATCCCAAGAGAACTGTTATTGAACATGATAATGGATTTACCATGGTTAATACAAGGTATTTTGAGTGAGCTGGAAATGAGCCCTATGTTCTTCCAAGCCAATGTGAGCAGGTATTTTACTTAGAGGTTCCAGGTAAAGTGGGTTGGTCATATGTTGTTAGACATGATCCAAGAGGAAGACTGGTAAAGTATAATGTGGTGGAAGAAGAAGATACTAAAGAAATAGAAGATGATGTAGATGATGATCAAGATCAACAACTAGTTGATGATGTGCCCGATGAAGATGTCGAAGAGGAGGAACTAGATCATGATGATGTAGGAGTTAATGTTCATGAAGATGATATCCGTGTGGATTATGACATTATCAAAACTGATATCAATGACGACGATGATGATATGACCAATCCTTACAATGTAGAATCTGGATACAGACAAAGAGTTGGATGAAGAAGAAGATCAATGACATTGAAATGTATGAGTTATGTGATTGTATTATCTATTTGATATTAATTTTTTGATAGAATTATATTTGACTTATGTGGCTACATAATTAATTTATGATGTTTTTAATTTTAATTATATTTGAATTATATTAGAATATGTTCAGTTAATAGATGTAAAAAATAAAATGGATAAACCAAAAGATGAAAGCATGAGACCACTGCCTTGTTGGGTGTATGGAGTCTAATGAAGATCTATAAAAGTGTAATCTATGATGGAAATAATTCAAAGTGTTTGGCACACAAATGTAGTTTATAGCCTGTATAAATGTGCAAGTAAATGACTGACAAACTCTATTTGAGATAGAATGACAATCCTAGTTATGTGATTCTTCTTATTGATCCAATTAATACTCTTCAGTTACTGTGATTGACTAGAAGGGTTTAATCTTTGCTTAAAAGAACCAAATAATCACATCACACAAATACAACAAATGTGTATCGGTAAATTGAATATTTATATGCTTGATATATCAATTTAAACAACAGAAAAGCATCAAAATGGAGACAACCAGATAACTATATAATTCCACAAACAACTGATACCAAGATTAAGCCACAAGTTCATACATCTTCATTAACTTCATCAAAATTCATACATGCATTTGAATCTTTTAAAGGAAAATTTCATTGCAAACTATCTACTGTATCTTTCTCCTATCCACCTATATCTGTTTTACATTATGAAACAGATATAAATATATCAAAATTGTGAAAGGGCGCATCCTTTGAGAAATGTCTTTTGCTTAACAACAATAACAAACTAGAAATTATGCTCTATTAAGCCTTAAATAGATGTTTGACAAATAATCTCAATATGTTGGCCGCTTGTGTGTATCAGCATCCTCCAGTGCATTCCTTATGGCTATCTCCATTTCAAACATCTTCTCATTCTGTTCACATGTCCTGTCCATTGTTAAATCATTTCCTGTGGCTATCTCCAGAATTGTTTGCATCATTGTCTGGCATTCTTTCATCCATCCTTTGGTAATAGACACTATTTTACACCTCTTTGGTTAAGTACTTGTCCACCCATCTTTGATACTCTTCATTCGTTGGCCAGCCAAAATTCATGACCTCATTTACCTTAGTATTGTAAGGTGTGTACTTCACTGCAACCTGATTGGCTTCCCTTTCAAAAAGCTCTAAGAATGTGCTGGTGTTAATTATCTTATCCATACTATTTACCAGCAAATCATAGTTTGAATCATCACAAATTGATTTGATTTGTGCATTGATAACTTCTTCTACCCCATCCTGCCAATGTTGCAATGTCTTAACATTTCCTTGTGCATCAATAATGTCTGGAAAAAATGTATCATTCCAATCATCAAAGCTCTATATCAGCTCCCTAATTCTTCTACTCAAATCATCAAGTAGGGCTTGGAATCCGTTCAATGATTTTACAAAGATTTGAGTAGGCTTCAATGACTGGGGCCTATTGTCCACATCAAACCTAGAAGCTTTGTACATAATATCTAAATCATTGGTCCTAGGGATCCATTTCTCAGCCAAAGGAAAAACTATTTCCTGATCCCTATTGATATTTTTTATTCCATCCAAGAAAAAAGAATACAAAGAATGTACAGATGGTAATTTACCATGAAACTTTTCATTAATATGCCTCAAAACTGTGTCAACCACCTCACTTTTTTTGGAAATTGCATCATCCTCACTTTCCTTTAAGGCAATCTGCAATTCTATGATCCTATTCAACATTTGCTTCTTGGTGGGATCCATAGAATATTCAACTTCTTCTTCAACTAGCCCTGGTGTAGGACTGAGAGCAGGTGCCTGGATGGAGGACCCCATAGTTGAAACAATTGAAGTAGTATGGGGGACCGATCTTGCAATAGAAGGTAATGCTCTAATACTAGGAGCACTGGAGGATTCTCCCACGTGCCCATATTTCAACCTATCTACTTCAGATTGGAGCTCAACATTCCTTTGCTGCATCGTACTATATTCTACAATTATCATATTGTATTTCTCCATCAAACTCTTCTTTTCAACCTCTTCTCTCTCAGCTATCTTTTGGGCCAATTTGGCCACATTTACTGTCAAGCTTGTAGCTTCTATTGTTGAAGTTTCAAAAGCTCTCTTGATGATTAGCCCTCCCCTTAGGTGTGGGCTAATATCAGCTACATTTGGCTTTCTGCCCTGGGGTGCCAATGCCCATATTGCCAGAGTTTCATACTCCTCACTGAAGGCAGAGTCCTGTAGAGCTTCCTTAACCTCTTCTTCACTGTTTTGTATAGGGTGTTTGGACTATAAGATAACATTAAATGCAACCGCATCAACTATGTCCCATTCAGGCAAAATTAAGACACTAGCCTGAGTCACAAGTCTTCTTCCCTCCTTAGGAGTGATGCCTTTGAATTCTTCCATTAATTCGGCCTTGACCTCATCATCATTCTCCTACTCTTGCATTTGTTTTGGTACTCTTCTAGTTTCATCCTCCAAACTAGTTGCAAGAATACAAGTCTTTACAAATACATCATCATCCAAGAATGCCTTGCAGGCCTCCATCCTGGCATCTTGTACACATTGCCCCTTTACATCCATGTCAAAAAGCACCAATTGTGTTGATCTAGGAGGGGAAGGGATACCAACCTACATGTCTTGATCAGTGACAATTATCTCATCCATCAGAGTTTCCTACGTTTCCTCAACTCTCTGCCTCTTAGGGCTTGGCTCTGATGGTAACACTACAAGATCACTTCTTGGTGGTGAATCTAGATCCACAATCCTTATCCCTCCGGGTGCTCTGATCCTTGGACCCAGCTGTCATGATGCTTGCATGACTTGTTTTCCTTTCTTATCCCCTTCATCCTCATCACTGCTCACATTCCTCTTTCTCTTGTATAGAGGCCTGTCAACTGGTGGCTGATAAGTTGGCCTTGTTTCTTCAGGCCTCACATCCAGTCTTTCTATACCAAAATCTAATTCCAAACTAACCCTCTTGGTCATCAAGGTGCCCATGATATTTCTGAAATTAGCCATTAAGAAGTCTATTCTCTTGTGCAATGGAGTGAACTCCATTAATGGATCATATTTTGGATCCATTTTATATATTATAGCCAACAAATTTTCATATGCAATCCATTTTTCTTTATTCAACTCCTTCCTATTCAAATCAAACTCATTTCTAATTAGGTCCTCAGGAAAGTTGAATTCATGTGCAAATTTTTCACCTTTAATTCATTGTTTGAACAATGCAAAGAATCCCTCAAGGTCATGCTGTCTCCTAGGACCATTTCTCAAATTGAAGTCATCAAAAAACCTTCCGAAGTGGACCCATCCTCCCTTGGAACAGACAAAATTAGAAACAACAATGTAGTTAGGGAACAAAGTCACTTTTCCTTTCTTTGTTAGGTTATCCTCATGAATACAACCTAGTTTCCACATTACTTTGGCAAACCCCATCCTTGATGGTACATTAAAGGGGAGGATATGAGGGGTTCCCTAGAAACCATACACCCTCAAGACAGTGCTTATAGGGTACAAGATGATATCACCCCAATTGTGACACACTTTTAAATTAGGCTTCCTCACCTTCAGTCAAAGGAAGTCATGCAAATATTCAGGGACTCTTGACACATTTACCACCAACCAAGCCCTGAGTTTGGAGGCAAAAAAGTTATCAAACTACACAAAGCTGGCACCTCCCCTGTTGTAAGACAAATCTGCACTCCACACCTGTACTGGTAACCTTTCTCCATTCACCTCCTGCCTCAACTCCATTTTTTCTGAGAAGAAAACAACATTCTTGTACAGGAACATATGCATCAATAGGGAGTACCAAAAAAAAAGGAGTGCTAGTATCCCCCAGATGCAGCTTCATCAAACCCTCATGCATCTTCTTTGACAGGAATGAAGCAAAGTCATATACCACAGAGAAATTGGGATGCTGAATCTGGGCTCCCATAAACATGTATGCAACTAGCATCATAGTATTAGGGCTGAACCCTAAAATCTAGCACAATGAATAAAATGTTGCCAGGAAGTGACTGGCAAAATAGCTCAACCTGAAAGGCTCCTGGTCATTTGGGCTGATAAGAATTGTTGAACTGCCCGCCCTGGCCAGGTGAAGAGGAAGCAACTTTAATTTGAAAAGAGGCTTTAACCTTTTGTACTCCTCCTTCATCTCCTCAAAATCTATTTGGGCTAAGAAAGGGCTATACTCAGTCAAATGAAAAATATTTCGAATCTCATCTGCATTTAGGCTTAGCAGAATTCCACCATCATTATCCCTTATGACCCTTGTCACAGGATCATATCGTGTTGCCACTGCTTTGAGCATGTCAACATCAGGGAACACATTTAGCACTTTTAGTTTCCCCATGTTATATCTCTAGGCATTAGAGAAGGGGTGAGGTAAGTTTCACTGTCCATACCATAGCCTAAACATTTCAAGACCAGTCATAGGAATCATGACATCCACAATGTTATAGTTTTTGCACAGTAGACCTTCGCCTGGGGTCTTTCCATTCATTAAAACCAAACCACTCTTCCCGTCATTTGTTGACAAGGGGAGTTGATCCAGGAAGTCATCATACAAATTCCTCTTCAAATAATCAACATGGCCAAAGTGTTGTTTCAGTGGTGCCATCTTAAACAACTAGGGCTTCTTTTAAAAAATCAAATCCTCGAAGAAACTAGGGGTACCCAAAACACAAAAATACAACACAACTGTGCAATTCCAATAATTTAAATGAACCAGTAACCCTACGACAATAATTAACAAAAACCCTTCACCAGCACAATAGAACCCTTCACAAAGACAGGGTCAAATTAACCCAGCAGTTTAGAAAATAACTCACAGGATTTCGCGCCTTGCAAATAACCAAACTTCACGGTGATCGCTCGAAAAACTTTATCTCTAGCTCTGAATTGCTTGGAAAATACTTGAATACTTTTGTGATGAAGATAGAAATAGAGCATATACTTTATGTCAATTGAATTGAGGCAGTACATGTCTCGTCCGCCATTAAAGCTCATTTGCATGCTGCCCCAACGGCTCCAATCACATTTGATGCAAATTTAAACTTTAGCCGTCGATCTTTTATATTTGTGAAATCATCAAATGGTCATCTTCAAAAGGGCTGACAAAATCTCCATGTCAGCATCGAGGGCCCACCATAGAAGCAGCACCAAAGGAATACAAGTGTTGCCCACCCGTGATATCGCGATCACTAAACATCTTGCATCTTTGGATCACGCGATGGCGGGCAACCATTGATTCCTACCATCGGCGATCGTGTTCACTCACAGCAGTCAGCAACACCAAACATAATCGTTGAACAACTTTTTACCAAGATTATAACATCTTCGTCGATCTCGAGCACATGCATCTCGCAGCTATTTTAGTAACCGACTTTATAACGTATTTAAGTCTGACACAAATATTAAACGCTTTATTAATCCCTTTTCAACATCGGCAACTTGGGACACGTGGCTCTCGCTCATGATATCGCAATCACCAAACAACCAGTGGTGATGTCATCACAAGATCATGGGGAGTGGTCAGGATCAATCGTAGGAAGATCAACAATCATTAAAAACACCCCCTGCAAAATAAAACAACTATTAAAAAGTCAGGCGAAATAACCTTTTTGTGTGTGCAGATTGTGCGACCGTCGGATGAAGTAATTTCAATCTTGACCGTTGCTCATAGACCTCGCAAGGTTTTTGCTAATGTCACAAATATGGTGCAAGGCATGCGAGATTCTTCCATCTGTCACATTTGATGGTGGGGACCAGTTTTGCTCGCTGATCGATGATGAAGGCTGATGCCGATAACTGTTTTCGTATTGACGCATTGTGGCCGTTCCTCGCTGACCTCGCGTAATTAAAACTACAGTTTCAATAATGCTGTGAGGTGTGCGATTTGGTGACTTGTAGATGCCGATGCTGTGCGCTGATAACAAAGGTGGGGCCCATTTCCATGCTGATGTGGTGCCTAGTACGTGAATATCCTCTTTGTTTGGTGATTGGAGGGAGAATGTGGCATTTTCAAACTATTTTCACTAAATCTGAGCCGTTCTCCTGGCCAATGTTGCGATTGATCAACAGCTCGTATTTAAAAATAAACTGGTATTGTACGATAGTTATTTTATCTCATGTGAGTGAATAGTAATGGCCGAGCTCGACTCTGCCTACATAATTAAATGCTAAAATTTGTGAATTACTATTTCTGTTATGTATCTCTACATTGAGGAAGAATTACTTGGTATCGAGTGAAGCAAGATGTGGTTACGATTTCTCAATTTTGTTGCTCTGAATATTCCATGATTGAAATTGTAAGTAGCACATACGCCATTTCTTTTAAATTTAGAATATTTTATGGTTGCTTGCTGGGCAATTCGTGATTGTTTCCTATTTTTGTTCTTGAAGAATTGATTGAATAGATTTGCTTTTAGAGCTTGTCTAGATAATTGCTAGGGTTTTTTGAATATTGATGAATTTTCTATTAAGGCTAAAAGAGAAAATTGTAATTATTTGCTATCTGAAAATAAGAAAACCCTAGTTCGAATTATCATTAGTCTAATATAAATGGCACCCAAGGCCCGAAGTTTTGGTTCTGAAACCACTACCAGGTCTTTATCCCAAGATATTATTGATTTGTTACAACCCTCTACTAGCAAGAAGCAGGAGGGAAAGGTTTTATTCTATAGGCCTCAAATTTTGGAAGGATTGACAAACAAGCAATGTGCAATTCAAGATGTCGAGTTACCATACACTGGGTGGCAGTTGTTCTCCAATTGGTTTGGGTACAGGAATTTGTCGGTTCCTTTGTGTAACCCCTGGAGGTTAGACCTGGGTAAATTGGTGGTTCCTAATGTTTATATGGATGTAGATCTTTTAAAGGACATTGCTACTAGATATGACCCTATGGCCCGAATTATCAGAATACATGCTGGTGTGTAGATGATTAAGATAACCAAAGAAAAAATTGCAGAGATTTTCAAATTGCACGAATGGAGTCAGGATATGGTTCCTGTTGACTTGGAGGTTTTCAGACAAGAATATAGAAATACTAGGGGTTTTTTCAGAACATCCTTGTTAATACCTCATTTGGCAGTCTCAGGAAGAGGAAAAAATCAAAAGAAGGTAGTAATTGGTAGGAATGAGCCTGGACCTTTTCCTGTGGACTATTTCTCCAGTTATTTCAAGAAGACTGTTTGTGCTTTATGTCAAGTTCTGGGAGTCAGCTTAAAGAAAACCTTGCCTACCAATATTATGTATATGGCAGTAAATCTCTAACACCCAAGTTTTAATGTAATATATGATTTTTCCACTTATTTGGCAGAAAAGATGCACACGTGTCTGGTAGCCCTAAAGGAGGGGAAGATATGGGTTGGATTCAAATGGTATTCCTTGTTAATCCACATATTTTTGTATAGGGGTCAGGCTATGTTCGAAAAAGATATGGAATTAAAGAAGAAGGAAGGAAACATTGAAATGCCTGTCCAATATTGGACTAGGATTCTTGACATGCATGATCATAAGTTTGATTATGTAACTTTTCATAATGTCTTTGGATCTAAATTAAGGGAGGCTCTAGTTCATGACCCCCCAAGGATCCCAAAAGAAATTCATGACTTCTTGAGGCCAATGGAGAGAAAGCCTGAATTGAACATAATGCACAATTAGGGAGACATTATCCCCTATCGTAATACCATAGTTTTCAGGGTTTTTGGCAATAATGTCAATCCAAAGGTTCTACCAAGGGAGGTGGCCCTTAGAATTGGATTTTTGGAAATCATGAGGCAGTTGGGGGGCGCTTAGGAACTACACTTGCCAGCTGAACAAAAGAAAGGTTCTTTCTTCCCTGAATATACATCATTTTCTGATTTTGTTATGGCAAAGGGAGGATGGAAGGAGTTGCATCAATTACTTGGGCCTTATAGGCTAAGGATTGTGTGCCCCAAGAATCATGATCCTGAGGGTTTTATCTCTCAAATGAAGGAAAAACATCGGACATGAGCTTTTGTCCACAACTTCTACTTTCCTGAGGACATCATGAGGAATATTTTTGATTTGGAATTACAAGATGATAGAAAGGCACTATACATTGCCTACTCTAAAATGGTAAAAAGTAAGCAGGAGAAAATACCTGGTTTCAATCCCATACCTAATGCTAAAGATGAGTTTAGCAGGGAAATGTATGCTATTGATAATTTTGAGAGCTTGGTTGGGGTTTTGAAAGATAAAAGGGTTGTGGAAGAAAAGGGGAAAATCACAAACCATCGAGGAGTACCCTGAGGTAAAGGAAGAGGAGAGACCTACTTATCAGCCCTAAAATAAGATAAGGGTTTTTTCTAGAAGAAAGGGAAGTAGGGGTGAAGATGTTGCTAAAAATATTGCACCATCTTCTTCAAGGCAGTCAGTACCAAATGTTGTTGATTTGGATTCTCCTCCAAGTTTTTCAGAACATGTTTTCCCACCATCACCAAAGAGGCAGAGGGTTGAAAGGGTAAAAATTGTTGATTGTGATGGTGATGAGGATGATGAAATTATTGTCACTTCGGATGAAATGCATCCTGAGATGCCATTGGACCCAATTGACATTGCAACAGGTTCAAGTACACTTTCTTTTAGGTTAGGAAAAGATGAAATCAAAGGAATAACAAGCAATGATGACTTGAGAATAGAAGCCTGCAGAGAGTTCATGATGGATGACTCTTTTATTAAAATCGATGCTTTTAAAGATTTTGTGTGGAGAGCACATACTGCATTATATGCTGAGAAGGTGGCACATGAGAGAAGTCTGCATCCAGAGCTCCCAGAGAAGGTAATTCAAGCTAAGGTCAGGGAACAGATGAGAGAAAAATTCAAAGCAATAACACCAGAGCAGGGCTGGGAATTGGTACAAAAAAGTGGAGTATTGCTACTCCCTGAATGGGATATCACTGATGCTGTGGTGTTTGACACAATAAGAAGGGCTAATAAGCCACTTCTTTCTACTAAAGAGGAGGCTACATTAGCAGTCAAGGGATCGACCTCTAGTGAGGAATGGGATGCATTGGCAATTTGGTCCCTATCCACTGGCTCTAAAAAGCCAATTGTTGTAGAACCTTTTGACTTCAGTGGTCACTTGGTTGTGAGGAGAGTTGCTGACACCACAATATTGGAAGTTGCTGATATGGTCATGAATGTTGCCAAATTCACTAGAGCAACTGTTGAAGATTTGACCAAGGAGCGGGATACTTTGAGAGGCCAATATAATGACATTATTATTGAATATAATAAGAGTCAACAAAAGGTAGCAGAGTTAGAAACTGAATTGGCTTTATTGAGGCAATAAATGGATACCATGAGATCTCAAAAGAAAGCCAGTTCTAGCCACACTGTTCCCGACCCACTAGTAGAGCAGTCTCAACCTCTTGCACAAGCACAGTCTTTGGCTATTGTTCCATATAATATGGGACAAGTGCCTATCACTATTGAGAGGGCTACTAGCCCTGGAGGGGGACTTTCTAGGGAGAAACTGATTCAACAGATTGAAGAATATAAGGAGATGTTAAGAAAATCCAGGATGCAGCAGGGAGAAACAATGCAGTGATGATAGTGGACACTATTTTGAAACATTTAAACAGAATGATCCAGAGTAAGCTAAATAGTATTCATGCAAATTATGTCCTAATGTTGCAAGCACTAAAAATGTTTTCAAGGGATAAAGAATTGGCCATCTCATTGCTAAACAAATGGAGCCCTAGAATGGAGAAGTTGAAATTCATGGTAGTAGGGGCAAAACAGCATGGTGATAAATATATTACTGTTATTGCAACATATCAATTGGTCAAGGGAATTATTGAGCAGAAGTTTTAGGGATTTGCCGCCCCAATGGAATCCAAGATTAAATTGCTGAAAGATGTGTATGATGGAAAGAACCTAACCCCATGCCTCATATTTTACATAGTTAGGATGAAGTCAAACTCTTGCAGGTTTGGAAGGAGCAAATGAACAATATAATGATGTCTCAAACACATGAGATATGCAAAAATGCTGACATTCGCATGCTAGAGAATACATTGGAAAAGTTGTCTTTTGTTATACGTTTCTTAGAGAACTTTGATAAAAAGGCCACATCGATAATGGTAAAGTATGCTCCCTATCGAAACAAGGTTGATCAGGTTATGGCTTTCCAGTGGCCTTCCGAGGAGGAGTTTTAATTATGGAAAAAGGTGTTCACTAATGAACTGGAATTATGAGTGTTATAGTCGAGAATTGCAACTTGGTCATGTATAATATAGGTCTGGCCTTAGATATTATATTCTAAAATTGCATTCTCCTTTTGACTCCAAGTACAGGGTGCTGAGGTGGAGTTAATACTATAACGACTAAGCATGCCTTCGATGTATGGGGAGAGGCCTTTGGAGCGATGTTTTCTTTCCTCCTTATCAGCTAATGATGATCTTTGTCTTATGCTCTCCACTCTCATAATAGAATTGTAACTGAATCAGGAGTTAGCGGTCCAATTACAAATGGACATGTGTACTCTCCAACCTGAAGCTTGTTGGCTCCCTTGTTTTATAAAAGGGAATTCTAGGCCGAGAGAGTGGTCAGTTGAAATATCCAAAATATGATAAATAAGAGTCTAGTAATATAGAGAGTATGAATTGTAAGTCCAGGTTTTAAAAAGTTTTGAGTCAGATTGGAGAACTTTGTTAATCATGGGGTATTTGAGCATGTTTGTATCAAACTCGTGAATATTTGGAGTTTATTTTGTCTCCTATTGTGTTATGTTACATGGATTATTAATGAAATATCGATCAAAGATGATTTTCATTGATTTTCATTTGTTCTTTACCGTGAATTATGTTTAACTACAACTCTGGTTCAAAGGAACGGTTAAATGCTTCATGAATTGTTTAAATTTTGTATGTTAAGAGCACATGTTAGGGAATACCCTCATGGATTTTATAGAGTCCGAAGGGTAGGAGAATTAGCCTTATTGCTATTCTCATTAAGTTGGCTATACTATTCCTAGTCTTTTATTATTGAATGTGGCGAGTTCATACGAGCTTCTAGGAAACACGTGTGGGTTGCAGTAAAAAAATGCCAACAGGTTCAATTGACAACATGATCTATTGAGTAATTACAAAGAATTCATAATTTGAAATTCTAGATTTTGACAACATGATCGATTGAAAAGTAGGAAGTATTTTTCACATTGTGTCAAATTTTGATATTGTTATCAGGATTCAATTATGTAGTTTTACAAGTCAAACTCATTGACCCATGTTTCATGAGTAGTGTTTCACAAGAACCCATCTCTCAGGATAATGAATGGTCCACTTAGCACTCATTGCATCTAAATGATTCTCAAAGTGATGAAGCACTAGGCCTTCCTAGGAGGTCACCCATCCCAATATTACATGATCCATGATTTTATTAATAATTGATCATTTTGGATTTTGACAAACTTGACACACAAATGAAAATTTGACAATGAACTTAATGTATCACAGTTAGGGTTCAAATTGAGTAACACAATAGAAACTAAAACAATTTGAGAGATTGTTATGAGGGTAGTGATGCAACTTTCTAATTAGAGTGTATTCCATGAGATTACAATTCTTTGAGATATTTTGTCATATAGTTTACAAGATTTGTCTATCCTCCCACATTTTACATAGATTTGAATATGGAGTCTACAACCACAACATTTGAGAAAATTCATCTTCATATTATGCTTTGATGGATGTCTATACCTTGTTCCAAATATCCCATATTAAGGAAATCGACAAGGATTTTGGTGAAGGTTGTGAAATTTGTCTATGCATCTACCAATTGAATTTGATTGAAAGTTTCTAAAACCTTTTAAAAAATCCATTATGTATATTCTACAATCATTATAGTCCACAATTTCACATTTATTTGGTTTTGCATCTACCAATTGTATTTGCTTGAATTTTCCTACCGAATTTTCAATGTAGATCCATTTTGTGTATATCTTACAGTTTGTTGGTGTTTTTTCCCACATAGGATTTGCAATTTTGTAAGAGGTAGCCAACCTCCGTTATAAAGAACTGTAAAGGCTAGTGGCCAACTAATAAGAGTCAGTCAAAGACTAACATCTCCTACACTTTTAGCTCTGTGAAACCAAGGTGGGTAAACCCAAGTGTGTTCATAAGAATGTTTCATGATTGGTAAGAACACTTCTTCTTACAGATGTAGTCCCCACTAACACTAACAGACAGTCATTACCTTGGTTGTGGAAAAACCAAAGAATAATAACAGATATCCCAAAGCAAGGAGACTGAAAATTATCATAAGATCTATATCCCAAAAAGAGATAGCAGTTGATATTTGTTAAAAATTTTGGGTATTGAAGCACCGTGCTTAGAGTCACAGTCCTATACCTGAAAGGAATTTACCAATACTATCCAGTGCCTCATCTATTGGGTGGTAGTCATATAAAATGTAATTCAGATGAAATTGAACTTATCACCATAGTGCTTTGCTACCATGAGAATTGTCAGTATATTAAAATAATACTCCTTAGTGAATCCTAAGCATATAACCATAAACATGCAATTTGTGTTCAAGCATTTGATTAACTCATTAAGTGAAAGCAAGAGAACAAATTACACTTTCAACTACACCATTGAAATAGAATGAACAAACCCTTGATAAATCCATTCATAATCCATGGCCCATACACAGGAGAGCACAATTTCTTAATTTTTTTAGATTTCTTTTGATATCAGTAATTACAAAAGCATAGTATACTTATTTTATACTATTCCCAACCCAACATGATTTCCTACATAATACCTTCAAAATCCTGCATTACCATTAACTGTACCTATTCTAAGCCTTCAGACCCAAAAAAAACAACCCTTAACAATGAGCTGTCAAATCTCATTTATAGGACAAGAGAGCAACAAAGCAATAGGCTACATTGTTCATTCCAAAATTGAATTTCATTTAGAATGAAATTCAAATTGACATTCCTCATCATTAGAAAAAACCATAATCAGTTCAAGGAATCAAAACAGTTATACCATTGTAACCAACCAGAGCTAAAGACAAAAGAGCGTGGCAGGCACGCGTACGTCCACATCAACACACCACCCAAAAGTAACACACCCAAAAACTTCAACTACTTGCAAGACACATGGCCCCGATAGAGGCAATCGCTCTTGGTCCTTGCTTCATTAAGAAGCCAGACTAGCTTCCTTTTATCAGCTTTAACACATGATCTGGTAGCATGACACAACACCATCATAGTTATTGGGGCAACTGCGAGGGGCTCTTTATTGACCCCCAACAACTCGGTCATGGATGCCAAGTAACGTTGGTAGTCCGAGTCAGTTTCAGACCCATCACCATCAGAACCAGAAGACAGCACCAGTGGGGACTTGGAGCTCCCCGTCCCTTTAAAATTATCATCATGGACAACCTCAGGCTTGCTAAGGATAGGTTGTACCCGATCAAGCTACAAATTTCTCACCTCGACTCTGGTCCTTCTACGCACAGCCGAATGGTCCATTGCAAAGAACACCTCACAAAATACAGGAGAGACTCAACCACCTGCAAACAAGACAACTCAAAATGCGATGATAATACCAGATAACACAATGAGCATTTATAGAGTTAATTGGTGCGAGAATATTAATTTATTGAATGCAACACGAGCATTCGAGCATTTTAGTGGCTGATGTAGCCACCACAAATTATTCCTGGCTTGTGAAGGCATGATGTACAACCCATCATTGCATTTATCAGGAGAATAGTATTCACACGTAGGAAAATCAGGCGAGGATCCACTCAAAAAACCTGCGCCATTAATGAGAAAAACTTGCAGAGAGCAAGAACTCCCAACGCGGATGAACAAGAACCCAAGAAAAATCGAACCGTTAATGCAGATCAAACATGGCAAGTTGGACAACTCAGATTGAGTCAACAATTTTTTGAAAATCCACATCAGTACCCTAGGAGCTCATGCCCAATCACAACCCAAGAGAACAAGAGGTTGCAACTGGACAGCGAGTCCCGCCTAGCTCTGTCGCTTCAAGAACAAGGCCACGTGTCGCCTCTTCGCAGAACTTGCAGTACCCTTAGGGGCCTTTAATATGATCATGCGAGATCCGCGAGGAAGGATTATCATTAATCTCCCTTGTTAATACCACATAGGTAGTAAATTTTAAGTCCCACCACAATCCTTGTACGGTCCACATGATTTTTTTATCCTTTGTTGAAAAAACTATTACAATATATTTCTTATTTATGTACTTATTTTCCATACATGTTTATAAATTTTTGAAATTATTAATACTATTAATTTTGGCAAGACATTAAAAGACTGTTGATTATAAAAAATATGCATCCTAATGTGAAAATGCAAACAATGGAAGCAATGACTATAACACATAAATTTTTATGTAGTATCCAATTCAAAGAATCATGTTACCCTCTACCTTGAATTTTTTAGTATAAAAAGCTAAGGAAATGCTATAAATAAGATAATAAGTTGACTATTAGCATATACCAATTTTTATAGAGATGTAGATTGTTGGATGTTGTGGTTGTGTTGCTCATGATATGTGGTTGTAATTGATGTCAACACTATTAGCATTAATGTCTTAAAGGTTGTATATGTCGAGAATATTGAGAAAATTAGAATAAATATGTTGTAGATAGTCTATGAAGTTGTGAAGATCATAGTGGTGAAATTTTTTGTACATTGGTATTTTGAAGTCGTGTATTAAAGGGTTTGTTGCTGAGCCTATCTAGTATATCCTCTAGAAGTTTTAGAGGTGTGCATCAAGATTGGAGTGATTTATGAGTTTTTGTGTTCCTACAGTTATTTTGTTGCTATAGTTGGTGTTTCTGAAAGAAGAGAATGTAATTCTGGTGAATTGAATTGTTGTGTATGCTCTTGAGATGTTCATTGATGTTTCTTGATCTCATACTCTATCATTGTGGTACGTCCATGTTGATCATTGTGCTCGTGATCAAATATTTTTCCTTTGCATGTTCGAGTTTTCATGTTCTTGGTTGACATGATGGTGGTAGCGTGTTGTATATCCTTGTGGATTAATTTTTGAATGCTTGGAATGTTCGAGGATGTTGCTTTAGGTCTTCATTATGTTGTGACTGATTTAGGTTGGTGTGCATTGAGATTTGTTCATGAATTGGGCCGACAGTTTGTATTCATCTATTATTTATTTTTGGCCGATAGAGTTGTTAATGTAAATTCATGAAGTGGATATATAAGAGTGATTATTTTATTCATTTAGAGATAATGTATGTGAAGTGTATGCGAGATATGTGTGAATAAATATTAGAACATTCGAATGCAGAGTAGAGTGTGAAGAAGTTTAGGAAAAGTATGAAGAAGTATTTATGTGCCTAACTGAAACTGTCATCAGACTTTTGAAGAAGCTAATTTCTTAGTTCAACCTCATCAGATGGATTTAATTTGATTATCTTATGTAAGGCAGTGAGCCTTCCCTTTGAGCAGTGAGCTCTAGGCAGTGTTCCTGAATGCATGTGCATTCCTTATTCATCTCTTTTATACTTTTAATAGGGTATAAATTGTGGATTAACCTCCACCATGGTTTTTCCCCTAACAGGGTTTGTACACAAAAATGTTGGTGTTATGTGTGTTTTTGATGTATTGTTGATTCATGCTTTCACTGTTAATTATCAGATCTGAGATTAAAGGTTAATAAGGTTAAATAAGTTTCAATTTTGTAACAACTGATTCACCCCCCCTCTCAGTTGTCTATCCTTGCTTTCCAACATAGATAACTTCCATTTCAAAACACACAAAACAATATTTAGTAGATAATCAACCATCTTTCATTTGTATAGTGATTAAATATTTATCCCTATAGGAAACAAGTAGAGTATATAAAGAAAACTAACAAAGCCACAAGTACCCCTATTTTGTAGTTTGGTGTGCATTCCTTCCTCTCCCTAATCTTCTCTGATTATTTTGAACAGACCAAGTGTTGTAACTAAACTATGGTTCATTCTATGTGCATGTAATTGTTGATGGTTAAAATGACACAAACAACATTAAAACAAAATATTTCTACTCTATTTCTCCTGAAAGAGGAAGACAACATGTAGTAGCCTAACTCCCAAGGTCCTGGTAGTTGGTTTTCAACTGTCTGATGTCACTCAATTGGTTCATGCAACTGTAATATTCAAAGGGCCTGTGCTGGTAACAAAGGATTCAAGCTTATGACTCTCTTTATCGAAATAGTTCTTGTAAATCAATGGGTTTTAAATAAAAAAAAAAGATAGATCCAAGGGGTAAATCAGTAAGTATGAATTAAATTTATCTAATATCCAGACATATACTTTTAACAATGAATGTTTTCTTAACCGATCACAAAAACTATAGCATGACACAACCCACAGTATGATTGTACCATCGTATACATCTTAGGTGCTTAATTCAATTCCACTTATTCGTATATCACAAGTATTTTCAAGATTTCAAAACAACACACATTCATTCATCATCAAAACTATAGATCAATAGAATTCAATAACTTTAATTCAATGACAATTTAACAAGATAATCTTTAAACCTGGTTTCTTCTAATGACTTTCATCACATAAGAAACTATCATGCTTCAGCACAATCACTAGCATTCAAGTGGATTATAACTCATTAACCTTATCAAACAACATAATTCAATGCGAACTCCATATTTCGTAAACCTGCAATTCTATTAACTGTAAAAAGATCTGGTACAATGTATCTCTGCAAAACTCTATAAAATTCTATCTCCTAGCACTAAGTAAGCCAATCCAATTCTCAATTAGCCGACCCCTTACAATGTGATACCCATTTGGTATTTATAGATATACAAAAGAAGTTCGAACTTCACTTCTATCTTAAGCTTTCCACCTTTTTAGGAACAATCAACTTTCTTGGAAACTCAGATCAACTTTGATCTTGAGTTCTTATATTATGCATTCAGTTTGATCCAACAATAGAAGATAGAAATAGAAGAAAAGAAGTCATGCACCCTTAAGACTGTCAGTGCTTCATGCATGCAACATGCAAGAAAGAAGATCATCATGCGACATGCAAGGAGGAAGAACATCATGTGGCATGCAAGGAGGAAGAACATCATGCATGCAAGATTTCTATGCATGTGAAGCTGGATCTGCTATGAACTCATCATAACTAGTGAAGACTTGTTGTAGCATATCCATATCTGGCCCATCAATCCAATCATCTTCAAATTTGATGCGATCCAACTCAACTGCAGAAAACTCTTTCATACTTTTTACCTTGATCAACTCTCTCCCTGCAGCTTTTATTTCTTCTTTGACTTCTACAAGCCGATCTATCACCAAGTCTCCTGCATGAGTCCTTGGAATCTTTCATTCCATTTCTCTCTAACCTGACTCAACGACATGCCATCTTTGGTCATTACATTCACATCTACAATTATGGCCATAACCGCTTCCAACTCTTCCAACTGCTCAGTTAAATTATTAACTGCTTCCTGAATCTCATCCTTATGCTTGCTCAAAAAGCCAGTCCCAAACTTAAGTATGCGAGAAGTCTTTTCTACAAAATCTTTGTTATCATCTTCAAGTATAGATTCTTCTAGAAGAGTAGTTAGAGGCAATGTTTTTATCTTCTCTAAATTTTCACTATACTCCTTATACTCTTCTTCTAATTTCTTGGATGCCTCAATATATTGATGCATCTCTTTTATTACTCCTTCTGCCTCCTTGTAGGTTTCAAATCCTTTTGTTAAAACCTCTCCTACCTCGTGGTTCAATTTGTCTATCCATTTATCAACCATCTCCGCCTTACCTCTAACTTGCACCAAATCATCAACCTCCTTTTTGCTTAGCAAAACAGGAGTCTCAATAGCTGCAACCTGTCATGACCTTGGAGAGGAAACACTCTTCAAGAATGAATGTAACTGATCCAATTGAGCCTTAAGCTCATCCTTCTTTTGGTTGTCCTTTATCATTCTTGATTTAGCTGTTGAAGCCACCACATCAATCAGATTCATTTGTTGATTTCTAGTGGGTCTTCCCAAATTAACCATACTCACTTGATAGTCTGTGAGCTGCATATCCCCTACCTCCTTTTCAGTCATAGGCATGGCACATTCAGCAACTATCTCCCCTTTATTTGTGAGTCTAGTAGAATGCAAAACTTTAGCCTTCTTTTTAGGCCTTTCTTGTTCAATCTCCTTCATCATGTCCTCCCAATTAAGAGGTTGAGGAGGTGTTCTAGCTCTCTTCTGCAAATCTAATTAAAACCATGTAGGAGCCCTAGGAGTCATCATCATGGAAGAGGAAGCAACAACTATAGAGGATGGCTAAACATTTACCTCAGGTTGAGAATCAACCTTTGCTTTCTCTTGTTGTTCCTGTAGCACATGCATCTATACCAACTTCTCAGCCTCTTCTCTATCTCTTTGTTCCTGCACTTTCTTGTCTTCTTCTTCTTTTCTCAATATCTCCTCTTCCATCTGATCCTTCTCTAACTTGTCTTTCTCTAAGGCCTCTCTTTCCAACCGTTCTACCTCCAAAGCTTTAAGTTTTGCAGCTTTGGCCTCTTCTTCCTTTTGCTTCCTGATTAGCTCTTCGGCCTCTTTTTCTTTCCTTATCTTCTCTGATTATTCCTTTTCTATCCTTTCCATTTCTAAGGCTATGAGTTTCTCTGCCTTTTCCCTTTTGTCTTCAGCTTGCTATTTCTTTATTAGCTCTTTGGCATCTCTTTCCTTTCTTCGAGCTTCAGCTTCTTGTTCTTTCTGTCGAGCCTCCTCTGCAAGCTTTAGTCTAGAAACCAGGGCTTCCTTTTCCCTTCGGTTTCTTGCTTTCTCCTCCTCGAGATCATGGATCTTCTATATTAATTCTAGCTTGTCATTTTCTGCTTTGACCTTGATCTCATGCTCTCGTTGCCTCATTTGCTCCTCCATTGTATCAGCTGCTGTCCTTGTTTGAATTTCTTTTACCTTTAATTGCTGCTGTTGAAGTAGAGCATTAGCTTGTAACTTTGCCTCCATTTCCTTTTGCTTGTCCATTGCAACCCTTGCATCAGACTCTCTTATAGCATCTTCAAACTATTTCCATTGCTCTTCCTGCATCAAAATCTACTCAATAGTACCCTCCAAAGGCATGTTTTCTTGCAGGTCCTTCTCTGAAAGAGTTTCATCCGAGTCTGTCTCAATTTCTACCAATTCTTCCTCCACTTCTTTTCCTTTAGCAGCTTTAGCCATAGCATAAAGTACTTCTTGAACTTCTTTACTTTTCTTTCTTGTGAGTGGGGCTTGTGTAAATGACTCACCCAATGCAGGCGTAGAAACAACAGATTCAATTGGAACATCTCCCTTGGGTGTCTCTTCTTCTTCATCAACTACCTCCAACTCTATTTCTTCAACATCTGGAGGAAAGAATTCAAATGGCTCCTTGGAAGGTGCCTTTCTTTTAATCCTCTTATACCCTTTACCTTTCTTAATGACTGGTCCTTGAGGAGCTCGAGCTTTCATCATCAACCATTGCACACTTCTATCCAAGACTGTTCTTCCCAGTTTCTTAATATCAATCATTTCTTCCTCATTCCAGTCTATTGGATCTAAGTTTTTGGTGCCAATATTCAAAGCTTCATATGAGGGATCTAATACCATTCCATCATCCACCAAAGTGTTAGGAATATTCTCTTTAATACCAAGCTCTACCATAAGTGAGACTAGTAATCTCTCATAATTCTTCTTCCTCAAGGCATACTCATCCTGCCTATCACACCAAAAATCCTCTAACAAATTAAAATTTTTAGTGAACACTGAAGGTAATAAAGCATGCATTTTCTCCCTTGGATCAAAATACTTACGAGCTATATACAATCCCAATTTCAATTGTATCAACTCATTACAAACCACCTTTTCTCCCTTCAAATGTTGACAATTGTATTCACCCAGTGTCATGGGAAATTTATGGCATCCTATCTTGTGCTTGATCCCGAACCGAGCATTAACTCCAATGGCTTGATACACAAACTCCATAAGCACTATTCTATTGCTGTAGCATCTTGGAAGCAAATGGGGATGACCTTCAAAACCAAACAATCTGAAGTATGTAAATTTGGGGTATTGGATATACCAACTTCCCCATTCAAAAATAAAAGCCATAACTTCTTGACTTAATCTATATCCTGCATCTCCACTCAACTGGTTGATAACCACATATAAAAAGGCATCATTGACTCTCTTGAAGTGAGTCTCAGCAACCTGAAGAGATAATTGATCGTAGTGTTCCCACACCTTCCTTTGTCCATCCAAGGCTCCCATTATACCTACTCTGTTTAATCCTGGGAAAATCCCCAATCTTGCTGTAGCATAGACCACATATGAAGTCATGAAGAAAGATTTGGTCTGTCTAACCCTTGTGAGCTGATCATGTATGGCATCAGAAACAATCATTGACCAATCAAACTGGTAATCACCCTGAAAGATTACTTGAATAAAATGAAACATTCATTCCTTGAAACGGAAGGCATCCCTCTTCCCAAATACTCTGGACAACATCAATATCAAATCAGATATCTCCTTCTTGAAATCTGCCCTCTTTGGCTGGTCTGCAAGCTTGCTTAAAGACTTCTTCTCTATGCTTAACCATCTTTTGTTTAAATGAGACTTATTGAAGTCTTTATGCTTACTATATTTCTCCAATGCTTCTACCTCAATTAGCTACACCAAATTCTTGGGATCAGGAACATTAAATATGCTTTGGAACATTTGCAAAGTAAGATCTATAATCACATTATTTTGTGAATCCATGCATAATCTTGTAGTAGGATTGTAGGTACTGGCCACTGTCAATATCAACTCCGGACACTGGACTGATATAGGAAACACAGTGATATGTGCAAGACTGGAGTCAACAATCCTTTGCGTTCTCCCTATCAAGTTTGCTCATTCTGCAAAGGTCTCCTCATGTAATTCCTCAAAGCTATACTGGCCCATATTAGTATCTGTGATATCTGACCAGTCTGATTCCACCTTGCTTACTTTCACCACTGGATTCCTATGATCATACCTCAATGTATAAGGCAGCTATTTTGGTTTCACCTTCTTGATTTTCGGTGCTGTTTTTGATGTTCCAGTCGGTTGATTCCTTCGAGCAACCTCTCCTGACGTTTCTGACATCTCTCAAATCTCCTGCAAGCAAACCTCTAATTAGACCTTTAGATAAATCATCATAAAACATGCTTTTAAAACATACCTGTCCCACATACATCAGATTCGAAACCAGACATAAGCACAAAAGACTCTCTTTTACAAAACTGGCGGACTCGAAGCAAAAACCAATATAGCAACTTCACCTAATAACAAACGGGCTCGGAGTCGGAGTCGGGGAGGTTATCGGAACCGAGATCGGAACAAAAATCAGATTTGGTTTTCTTCGAATTTTACTTTTCATATTCTATTTCCATTTCGCCTCCACCTCCAATTTAGTCATCGTTACTTTGAAGAAAGACTTTTCATTATATGCGGAGCTAGACATGGGATGAAAACGGAACTAATCATCTTCGTAAAAAAAATTCTTAAGTTCAAGATCAGTTCTGATCCCGCCTCCGCCAGTTATCATATTCTTCAAGGAAACCTTTTAAAACTCAGAATCGAAAACGAGATAGAAATGGAATTGATAACTTTTGTAAAACAAAACTCTTATGTCCATAATCCATTCCAATCCTGCCTCCGCCTATGCTAATCATGACATCATCAAATTTATTCATTTTCAACATAACTTCATGATTAAAACCTAGGTTGCTATAAAATGGCAAAGGAGCTTTAAAAATACCATACTCATGTGACCATGGGGAATCAATGGCACTTCTAAGATATCATTTTTAATCATTTAAAGTAATTGCAAAGACCAATGAAACCCTAATCTAACAAACCTAATAAAACTAGGGCATGGGTTTAAAACCCTGCTATTCTACCAAACGACGAAACCGTAATTTAAACAATAAATCTAATCTACCCTAACTCACTGTAAAATCTCTAATCTACCTCACTGTAGATTCTTAATCTAAATCACGCCATTAAAAACCTTTAATCTAATCTAATCTACTGCAAATCGAAAATGACACGACGCAATCATGATTAAGACGTGAAAGCAATGGTGCCCTAAAAATAGAAAGAAACGACATGATAAAACAAGAAAACAAAGATTAAAGCAAAACAAACAAGCCAAAACAAGAACCTGCTCATTCAATCACATCGATGATCATAAAATTGCTTTAAAACACAATGATTGAACATGCGAGTAGATATAAAGCAAAACACAACGAACACAACCACAAATAAACAACGAACAACAAAGATAAAAGACCTACCTCAAAGGCAAACAAAGCTGCGCTAACTTTCTGAATTGATTCACACACAATATCCCTTCTCTATCTCGATCAATTTGCTCAAACAAACTCTGTTATTGCTCTTCGAGCTCTCAGACTTGTAATAATAACAATAATGATCAGCTTTAACCCTTAATAAAGGAAAATATGTGAATTTCTACCTACACCGGCAACCACTATTAATGCATTAAAACGCAATAAAGGCGGAGTCAAAACTATAAGAGAACGAACACTGGTCTGCAGTGCAACTTCAGTCAAAAAGTCAATGACCAAAAGTGGTAGGGGCAGAACTAAAATGGAAACAGGATCTTAAACTCATAAAATTTCCAAACCTTATTCCCATTCCGACTCCACGCCCGACAACTAAAAACAAAACAAAAACAAATACAAAATGTTAAGTAAAAGACCAACCTAATAAAAACAAAACACAAAAACCGAGACAAAACAAACATTAAAAAGTAGCGGAGGCGGGATCAGAATTAATTTTGATTTTACAAATTTTGATAACAACCATCCCGATTCCCACTCCGGCTCCGCTTCCACCAAAGACCAAAACAAAGGCAAAGAAAAGACTGTCGGGATAGAACCAAAAACAAGCCTCAAAAGAACTTTCAGAACTCGATTCAGCTCCGGTTCTGATTCCGACAGAGAAACCAAAAGAAAAAAAAAGTATTGGCAAAACCAGACTCCAAACTTTGTTTCAAAAATACAACTAAGTACAAAAAAACACAAAGGGGGACCCATTTTGACCAAGGCAAAAGATGGGGTGGTTATGCAAGGCATAACAGTAATTTTGATCCTCATATAAAAAATTAAAAAAATATTAATCTACTCTTGTCAAAACACAAACACTCGAATTTAGTATGAGTCAACCAATCATAAGGAAAACATAATATGAAGATGAATTTTCTCAAATCTTGTGGTTGTAGATGCCCTTTTGAAATCTATGCAAAATGTCGGAGGATAGACAAAGCTCATGAACTATTTGACACAATGCCTCGAATAATTGTAATCTCATGGAATAAACTCTAATTAGAAAATTCTCATCACTGCCCTCATAACAATCTATCAATTTGTTTTAGTGTCTATTGTGTTATACCCAATTTGGGACATGGGGTATAACAAAATAGACACTAAAATAAATTGAGAATTACAATTTTTTGAGATATTTTGTCAAATAGTTCACAAGCTTTTTCTATCCTTCCACATTTTGTATAAATTTTAAAAGGGCATCTACAACCACAACATTTGAAAAAAATCATCTTCATATTATGCTTTGATGGATGTCTATACCTTGTTCCAAATCTCCCATATTAAGGAAACCAATAAGGATTTTGGTGAAGGTTGTGGAATTTTTCTTTGCATCTACCAATTGCATTTGTTTGAAAGTTTCTAAAACCTTTTCAACAAATCCATTATGTGTATATTCTAAAATCATTATAGTACACAATTTCACATTTATTTGGCTTTGCATCTACCAATTGTATTTTCTTGAATTTCCCTACAATATTTTCAATGTAGATCTCTTTTGTGGATATCTTATAGTCCTTGTAGTCCACATCACTTTGTTTTTTGAAGAAACTATTACCATATATTTCTTATTTATGTTCTTATTTTGCATACATGTTTATAAGTTTGATATTACAATTAATAATATTAATTTTGGCAAGACATTAAAAGATTTTGTTGATTTTAAAAATATATGCATCCCAATGTAAAAATGCCAACAATGGAAGCAATGATTGTAACACATAAATTTTTATGTAGTATCTAATTCAAAGGATCATGTTACAATTTAGGGTTATGATTGGGTATTTAATTAGGGTTAGGATTTAGTGTTTGGGTTAGTGTTAGGTTTAGAGTTAGGGTTAGGGTTAGGAAAAATAATGTTAGGATTAGGGTTAGATTAGGGTCTATGTTTTATGGTTAGGGTTAGATTTAGAGTTTTGGTTATGGTTGGGATTAGATATGAAATTAGGGTTAGGGTTTAGGATTACAATTAGGGATTATAGTATTAGGGTTATATTTAGAATTAATTTTTAGGGTTATTGTTATGATTAAGGGTTGTTTTTATATTTGGCTTAGATTTGGGGTTAGGATTAGGGCCAGGGATAGGGCTAGGGTTAGGTTTAGGGATAGGTTTAGGGTTATTAGAGTGAATGCAACTAATTAATAAAAGACAAAATATTTAGGGTTAGGTAATTAGGGTTAGGGTTGGGGTTAGAGTTTTGGTTGTGGTTAGGATTATAAAGATAGGATAAAGGTGAGGGTTAGGGTCAAGGTTAAGGTTTCAAGAAAAAGGGTTAGGTTATGATTAGGGTTAGGGCTAGGTTTAAGATTTGGATTATAGTTTAGGGTGTAGCATTTGTCTTTAGTTTAGGGTTACAATTAGGGTTAAGGTTAGGGTGTAAGTTAAGGTTAGTGTTAGGGTTAGGTTAGAATTAGGATCATGGTTTAGGGTTTAGGGTTAGGGTTGTGTTTATGTTTAGGGTTACAATTAAGATCATGGTTTAGGGTTTAGGGTTAGAGTTATGTTTATGTTTAGGGTTGTGGTAAAAAGGATTTGGGTTATGGTTAAGATTATGGTTTTGAGAAATAGTGTTAGTGTTAAAGTTATGGTCAGGGTTACATTAATGAGAAAATGATGGTTTAGTTTCCAAGTAAGGGTTAGGATTAGGTTTATTGTCAGGGCTAGGGTTAAGGTCAGGGTATGATTCAATATTATGATTAGGGTTGGGGTTATGGTTAGATTAGGGATATGATGTTAGGTTTCAAGAAAAGGTCTAAATTTAAGATTAAGCCATAGTTGGCTATAATGAACATGAGAAAAAATGGATCTAATTTCCTTTTGTGGGAAAATAATCAACTATGAATTAAACTTAAATTTAGAGATTACCCTAAACTCTAACCATAACCATAAACCTAATCCGAAACCTAACCCTAAAGAAAACACATAACCTAACTTGACCCTAATTGTAGTGTTTGAGGCTAGGCTCGAACACTATATAACCTAACCTTATATAACCTAACCTTATATAACCTAACACATAACCTAGCACTAGAAAAAAATTCTTCTCCCAAACAATCTCCTCTACTTCTATTCACGCCTACTGGAGTTGCAACATTTAACATTGGTGCTTCAACCATTCATTCAAAGCGAAGAATTCCAATACGAGATTTCAATGAACTAGAAGGGACAAGACTTACAACTTTCCAAGAAGAAATATCACATGTTAGATACATATTGATAGATGAAATGAGTTTCTTTGGGGAGAGGTTGCTTGAAAACATAGATTCCAGGCTTCGACAAGCATTCCCAAAAAATAGTAACCAAAGTTTTGGAGGTGAGTTCTGGATCAAAATTGCTAACTTTGATAACTTTGTATTACAAATTTTTTTATTCAATTCTATTATAGTTCCTTCTATACAAATTCATACTTATCAATTTAATTAAATATTTTATATTCAGGCATATCTACATGATTTTAGTTGGAGACTTGGCACAATTACCTCCAGTAAATGACATGGCTCCATATGAAAGCAAAAGGTGAGAAAAAAGCTACTATGGGAAGAATTCAAAATGGTCATTACATTAAGTTGTGTTTTTCAACAAGATGGACAAAATGAAGAACAACAAATATTTCATCAAATTCTAACAAACATTAAGGATGTAAATCCCACAATCGACGATTGCATGTTGCTTATGTCAAGAACAAATGCAAGAACCAATGCTTCAAAGAATAAAGAATTTGAAAGCAGTGTTCATTTGTAATATAATTAACGATTTAACAATATTATAATGATTTAACTAGCTTATATACCTTATATATAATCTATATAATATACGTCGAGATTTATCATTTTTGAGGCATATTTTTGTTTGCTTTTTTCTTTTTTGAATCTTAAGGCGAGTTGGGACAACAAGGTTCTAATTTTGAAGCTGAGTTACCTGGGGTAGCATGGGCATAGTAGCATGGAGCATGAAGAAGTGCCGAGTCATGCCAAGTCATGGCGAGTTAAGGTAGGTTGCAAGGGTAAGACAACTCTACAAGGTGAGTTGGACTCATCAAGATGTTAGCCAGGCTAGGAAGAGTCTACAAATCAAGGGAAGGTCCCTATGGGTTATTACTGGTGATGAGAAGTCAAAAATGGGGGAGTCAGCCCACAGTACGGTGTCATCCTATCGATGTCTAGTATTTGGACTAATAACTTATATAGGGAGGTATGGTTGTTCAAGGAAAGGAGCACCATAGGGATGCAACCGGGTTGCACCGAGAGTCCATAGCCGAACACCAAATGGAAAGGGTGTTCCAGTATTCCTTCTAGGAGTGAAAAGAAGTAGCTCCCACCTTGAGTCCCATAGTGACTCAGGTGTTCATCATAGTCTTAGGAGTGAGGAAGTCTCATTTTGCCCTGGCTATGAAGTGAGGGGTTTTGTGGTGAACCCAACGTCCCAAACCCTGTGAATGCAATAACAGGGCCAACATGGGTTAGTTCCCAGACATGTCGTCGAGGGAGCTAGATGCTAGAATGATTTTTTAATGACAGTCGATCATCCATCAGTTGATCTTGACCGTTCCCCTCAATCCTGACTGCTATGAATGAATACGATTACCGATGGTGGCCACTACATTTTAGCTTATAAGGTAGTTTAAAAGGAATATACTTATCTTCAATGTGGTTAATGAAGCCTTGACATAGTCTATTAGATTCCAAATTTAATTCTTAAAGGTCTACTTCTAATTCCAAGTGAAAATCTAAGTTAACCTAGGCATCACTATCCATATTTGTAAACTATTGTGTTACACATGGATAAATTATTTCTAAGATATCTTAAGCAAATACAACAGATTTAGCAATAGATAGTGAGGTGTCTTATTAAACCTTGCCAAATCCTCACTTTATCACAATAATTGCAAAAGATAAATCGACTTGGTTATTTTTTATATATAAATTGGGAAACCAAGGTCCCAACCCTATTACATAGCAAGCCTGAAGGATATGAAAAGAAAAACCAAAAAATAACTAACTATAAATAATTAATAGAAGAACAAAGAAAAATAGCACATAAATAACTAACAAACAACAAGAAAAAACTACAAGTTGTAGCATATCTTTTGGGGAGTCACATATCCCCAATCTTCAAAAAGGAAAGAAAAAATATCATCCTTAGGGTATTTCTTTCTATCCTTCTTTAAAACAAGACTATTAAGATTAGCCTTCAACCTTCTTTTCTAGAACTCCCACACAAAATTTTGGAGTAGAAGCATAGAAGTAACCTATGGATCACCTTATTACTAAAATTAAGCACATTATTGACTCTTTCCTCCAAAGTTTCTAGAATTTTCTCTAAATAATTAAGAGAATTGGTGTTATGGCCACAATGAGAACATAAATGCACAAGATCAAACTTATTGTCCACCTAAATTCCTTTACCCTTGACATCATCCACGACCACCATATCATTTCTAGGGACTAAATTCACATCATTTTCAGCCTCTCAATCATCCCCTATGTTAGAAGACTTGGTGTCATAAAGAACATTCATTTCTAAAAAGGTTGAGACCAAAATCATTGGAAAGAGAAACATCTTCCTCTTACATGAAGTCTTGAGAGTGAATGAACTCTTTGTTCCTACTATTGATGCAGTCATTGTCCTTGTGATCAAAAAATCCTTTGCTGTTAATTAGAAACAACTAATTCTACATTGGGTGTAGTGCTAGGGGTAGTAGAAATTATGGCCACCAACCTATTAGATCTTCTTACAGGGTTCCCCTTAAAAGGTTTTCCTATAGCAATCTTATTATTAACAGTAGCAACAATAAGAACCTTAGTCATTGTTTCCCACAAGTGAGGACTAAATTTTAGGGTTTTTACTCTTAGTCTTGGAGATGTCAACATCACTAGGAATTTCCACATGGATATGAGAGGCAACTTTCAATAGAGAACCAATGGAAAAAATATTAGGGCAACCTAAGTCATCATAATTAGCCACAACTTTACCAAGCTCAAGATTTCCCTCCACCGCTTTACTAGGCACATCATCAAATGTAATTTTTTGCTTGAAAAGGAATGAGGAATGTTTTATAGGTTTTCTCTTACCCTTAGGAGGAGAGGGATCATGCAAATCACTAAGATTCCCACCTTTAGCTTTGATAATAATAGGGGTAGGGAATAGATTAGACTTTGAAATAAGAGAGCTAACAAAATTCTAAGAGAACATAGAAAGGTGGACTTATGGAGTCTAAAAATTAACCCCTCATGTAGAGGCATCAGAAATTTATCCATTAAGACCTCCTTACCTAAACACTTAAGAGAACTTAGGACAAAATAAGGAAAACAAGCAATCTTATTATGTTTAAGATGGTCATGCGAGAAATGGTAATGAAAAACACATTTAAAACTACCTTCAACACTGAAGTACTTAATTAGCACTCTATTAAACTCATCATTCAAAACCATTCTATAATTCGATGAGTTCTCCCCTTTTCAAAATTTGGTTGATGGTTTCCGTGTCCATCATTTTTCCCTATTAATGACTTTCCTACCTTCAATATTCAACCTAGTAGCAGCTCTAATGGTTTCGTTTGAAACAAGAAATCTAACACCGCCCACAATAACCTTTTTATCCTTTTATGAAACAACAAATTATTTTGAAAGGACTTGACCAGAGCAACATAGGGACTCACAGTAGGGAGCAATTCTACCCTCTTAAAAAATGTCATAGCATGGCATTATTTCTCACCTCCTTAGGGGATGTGAGTTTAGTGTGGCAACATATATCCCCTGTAGTATCTAAACCCTTGCATAAAATATTAAACAAATAAATATACATTTGGAACTTAGTAGGAAGAAAACAAAAGCATTCACCTAAGAGAATAGGCTTCGCAAAAATTTGAGGCTTATTCACTATCATGCAAAACTAACCTGTTCATACAATCATACCATGGAGAAACCTCCCAACCATAAGTGAATTGATTGAAGTGACTATATCGTTATTTTTAAGTAAATGCATATTTATGGAAGCTTGGGAATAATAATTAGAAGGACCAGAATTACCAATACTAACATTATCCAAGCAACCTGCAAGGGGTTCATAACAAGACTATTTAATGACATCAATTTGGTTGAAGGAAATAACATCCATTTGAAGACTTCCTCAAACATAATCACAAGGGATAACAATACCCGTCTTGAGCCAAAGCAATATGATACATAGACACCAACAATTATCACTAGGGTAAAACTCAATACCCTTCCCCAAGCACCCATTAAATGACAATTTCATTATTTTCATTTTTAAGGTTATTGATAATACTTTGAGAAGTAAAGCAACTTCGTATAGACTGATATGGCCCAATGAAATTAAAAATATCATCTATGAAATCATATAATAAGTCATTAATAGAAAAAGGAAAATATAAAATCCAACAACTAATTAAGAAAGGATCATATAGAGATGTCATATTAGGAAACCTCTAACAAATTCTATGGTGCAACGAGCCATAGTATTATTAAACTCACCTCAACAACAAAGTGTTAGAAATGGGAAATCTTTCTTTGACGACTTACCCTTTAGGTTACAATTCATAAGCTCATATGCATGCCCAAGTTTTTCCACTTGTTTAATCCATTTCCAAATGAGAAATTTTCCAAGCATGAAGAATGAAAGAATAAACCCAAAAACATGTATGATAGTAGA
>CM021103.1:312877399-313017087 GCA_007115665.2 Sequoiadendron giganteum
ATGCAAAAATGGATACAAAACAATGTAGATGTGATAAGTAATGCAATGGTGCAAATGGGTATTGTGACAAGTGTGGCAGGTGGATGCAATGAAGGCTTTAAGGCTACAATAATGGAGGATGAATGATTGAGAGTTGAGTTTCTAAGTTGCTTGAATATTTGAATGTGTTGAGTGATCAAGTTTTGTTGTGAATAATGAAAAAGTGTTGAATAATAATGAAAATGAGACCAAATCTTCCATTTTAAGGGAAGAGTATCTAGAGAATTCAATGGTTAGGATTTAGCCAACATGGGAAAGATGGAGGGTTGTGGTGAGTTGAGGACATGTGAGGTGGAGGTACTTAAAAGTACCTTGGAATTAGGTGAGGATTTCCCCAAAAAGGAAGTTCTTGTCCCCATACAATGATGATGGTGACTAGTGAGAAATTTTAGAAAGTCCTCTTTTATCATCATGGGGAAGAGAGAATTTGTTGGGGGAATAAATGTGAATTTTAAATAAACATGATTGGGGAGTACCTCGGGGATAAGAAAAGGTCCTCATAAAGGAGGTCCTTGTCCCATGTGATTGATGTGACCTATGAAGGATTTAGAATTTTATGGGGAAGAGAAATGTCTTGGATGAATAAATGTGAATTTTAAATTCACATGGGGAAGAGGACATGGAGATTGTAGATGGAATTAAAAATTTCATTAAGGTTGTTGGAAGAATAAAATGGAATTAAAAATTCCATTGGGATGTGGTAAGTGTTGACTAAAGGACTGATTAGACTAGTTAATGAAATATTAGAAGAGAGTTAGGTGGCTAATGGTGATTAGGAGCCAACTTGCAAAATTTGGAGGATGTGACACATCCTAATCATGGATTAGGGATGTGTCACATCCCTAATGATGGGATTAGGAGATGAATTAAGATTAAGTGTGGATGGGACATAAAGGGAATTAAATAAGTGGGTTATTTATTTAATTCCTTAGAAGAAATGGATAAAGGGGTAAGGTATTTAATTATTTAACTAAATACCTTAGGGATTTAAAAGAATTTAGGGGTATTAATTAAATAATAGTAACATTATTTAACTAATGTGGATAAAAGGATATTTAGACGAAAAGGGTAAATTTGGCCAAATATAAGTAATCAAATTTAGATGTCTATATTTTGCCCCTTTTTGAGATGGTGTTACGAAGTAGCATCATTTCAAAGAAAATTAAAACGTAGCACCTAGAAGAAGATGGTTAGATTAAGGAAGATGCCCTAGTCATTTGAGGAGTGACTAAGAGGAAATATGATGGGAGTGAAGATGAAGGTTAGGGATTAAGGATGCCCCCTCAAGAGGACATGCAGGTTTAAGAGAACACTGGTGTCCTCTCGAAATGGATGAAATGTTGCAAGGGTAGATGGGGAAGATGATGCAAAATTATGGATGAGAGAGGATGATAAACGATATGAGATTGGGAAGAGAAGATGAGGAGCATAAATTGATTTCAAGGACAAAGGTGATGTTGCCCTAGGCAAGCTACAAGCTAGGATGGACTGATGATGGATGGAGTGTTGTTGATGAGGGAACGATATATCCCGAAACAACACAAGGATAGGGAAGGATACATCCCGGTGAGAGTGTTGTTGATGAGGGAAGGATATATCCCAAACAACACAAAAAATAGGGAAGGATACATCTCAATGATGATGATGATGATGATGATGATGATGATGATTGGTTCAAGGCTTGTAGCAAGGCTAGGAATTAGACCAAATATATGATTAGATGATTTGTGCTAGATTGAATGGATTAGGATTGGATAGAGATGTGATATGGTTAAAATTAATGAAGATGATGGAGGTAAAGATGCAATGCAATGTAAGAGAAAATGCAATCCTAATGCAATTTTCCATTTTCAGAGCACTAATTTTTGCTATAGAATAAGACACCAGGTACCATGGTACGTGAAACCAAGGTGGATTAGTGTCTAATGCATACACAAACATAATAAACAAGGAGGTTATCCCAACACCCCAAAGTCGCGATGACTTTGGTCAGGCTAGGTATTGGGATAACCACAAGCACAAAAGGATCCCCTGGTGTAAAACAAGACCTCAGGGGTCTTGGTGGGTACTACATGGGACAACAAAGAAGATAGTAACAAAAAAAGATCAAGATAGGCCCCTATGTTAACCAGCAAAAACACACCATAATATGATAGATCATGGCAGCCTTGATAAGTGATGATAGGGAGCTCAAATGATAAATAAAAGCCAAAAGTATCAAAAGATTGCAATCAATTTCAAAACATCCTTTTCCATAGGATCGAGAGGAGGGATGGGGTTGATGAGGTCTGTTAGGAAGGATATATCTTGTTGAGACCAAATATGGATACTAAACTAAATGATCAACATGACTCAGGATACTCGAAATTGATTAAATCTCATGATACTAGTGACCTTTATTTGGGAAGCACTAGCTATGATAGGGACATACTTTATGGCACAACAAGATGACGAGACATAAGACGACAAGACAAAAAAATGATGACACAAGACCCTAAAGACCTAGGGGATGCAAGACCGACACACCCTAAATACCTAGGGGACACAAGACTGACACACCCTAAAGACCTAGGGGACAAAAGACCGACACAAGATAAAAGGCCATGGATAAAAGCAAAAAGCAGGCAATGGAGACCATGATGGATGAAAAAGACTCGACGGATAGATGCCCTAGGGGTAGATCAAAGGATCGACCTTGTCTACATGAAATCACAAGGGCCACGTAGTTTGACACAAGGCCAAAGATAGACAATGGAAGATGACAAAATAGACAAGAAGCAGAGCCCCAGGGGTGGATCAAATGATCGACCTTGCCTACATGAAAGCGTAGGGGAAACATAGTTTGACACAAGGCCAAAGACAGACAAGGGACAAGGGACAAGGGACAAGGGACAAGGGACAAGGGATGATGAGATGACCATGATAAATGGATTAAAGCATGGAGTTGGTATGATGAGTCAGGATAGGTCATGCGGATGGGATGGTCCATATGTGTAAGATGTGGATTACATGAAGCTCAGGGATGGGATAGTTATCTAAATCATCAAAAGATGAATGGGGAGGATGGCATGATGGATAGAGAAGTGATGAAGAGAGATAGGTAGGAGTGATGATAGTGAGATGAATGGAATTATATTGCATGGGAGTTAGCCTAGAGCTATATACCAATGACAAGGGATTAGGAGAGGTAAATGGATGGATGAATGATAAGGATTTGGAATACAGAAAGGATTACTCGGATGGATGGACAAATGATATGATTGATGGATAGGAAGATAAGGATGGGGAGGTGGAAGGGATTACTTGGATAGATAGATGATGTCGCCAAGGACTATGTCGCATAGAAGGAGATTCCCTACTCTAGATATATCATACGTGATGAGGCAAGAGGGATGGGAGATAGCAAGATGGGTGAATAAGGGAGTTAGATGGACATGGATATGAGATATTGATAAGGAAGGGGGATGGGTGTATGGGTAAGGAAGGAAGATGAAGGAGGATAAGGGATACGATAGTGTATGGATGAGGGGAATGTATGCCAAGAGGTATCCAAAGAACATATATTTGCCCTTGTCTTGATCAAGATCACGCTGAAGATGGAGGGACTAGATACAAATCAGAGATGATGGACGGGATGTGGAAGATAGGTGGATGTAGGAGATGGAGGAAGGGGAGGCATAAATGTTGCCCCCAATTGTGGAAGTAAATTGGATGGAGGATTTACGCATGACACCTATTTTCCAAGTTTTCATCATGGTACTTGTTGATGGTTAAAATGACACAAACAACATTAAAACAGAATATTTCTACTCTATTTCTCCTAAAAAAGAAAGACTACATGTAGTGGCCTAACTCCCAAGGTCCTGGTAGTTGGTTCTCAACTGTCTGATGTCACTCAATTGGTTCATGCAACTGTAATATTCAAGGGGCTTGTGCTGGTAACAAAGGATTCAAGCTATGACTCTCTTTATCAAAATAGTTCCTGTAAATCAATGGGTTTTATATAAAATAAAAAGATAGATCCAAGGGGTAAATCAGTAAGTATGAATTAAATTTATCTAATATCCAGACATATACTTTTAACAATGAATGTTTTCTTAACCGATCACAAAAACCATAGCATGACACAACCCACAGTATGACTATACCATCGTATACATCTTAGGTGCTTAATTCAATTCCACTATTCGCATATCACAAGTATTTCCAAGATTTCAAAACACACATTCATTCATCATCAAAACTATAGATCAACAGACTTCAATAACTTTAATTCAATGACAATTTAACAAGATAATCTTTAAACCTGGTTTCTTCTAATGACTTTCATCACATAAGAAACTATCATGCTTTAGCACAATCACTGGAATTTAGGTGGATTATAACTCATTAACCTTATCAAACAACACAATTCAATGTAAACTCCATATTTCGTAAACCTGCAATTCTATTAACTGTCAAAAGATCTAAGTATAATGTATCTCTGCAAAACTCTCTAAAATTCTATCTCCTAGCACTAGGTAAGCCAATCCAATTCTCAATTAGCCGACCCTTACAATGTGATACCCATCTGGTATTTATAGATATACAAAAGAAGTTCGAACTTCACTTCTATCTTAGGATTTCCACCTTTTTAGGAGCAATCAACTTTGATCTTGAGTTCTTACATTATGCATTCAGTTTGATCTAACAATAGAAGATAGAAATAGAAGAAAAGAAGTCATGCGCCCTCAAGACTGTCAGTGCTGCATGCATGCAACATGCAAGGAAGAAGATCATCATGTGACATACAAGGAGGATGAACATCATGTATGCAATATTTCTATGCATATGAAGCTGGATCCGCTATGAACTCATCATAAATGGTGAAGACTTGTTGGAGCATATCCATATCTGGCCCATCAATCTAGTCATCTTCAAATTTGATGTGATCCAACTCAACTGCAGCAAACTCTATCATACTTTTTACCTTGATCAACTCTCTCCCTACAACTTTTATTTCTTCTTCGACTTCTACAAGCCGATCTATCACCAAGTCTCCTCCATCATCTTTCTCCTACAAGCAAACTTCTAATTAGACCTTTAGATAAATCATCATAAAACATGCTTTTAAAACATACCTATCACACATATATCAGAGTTGGAACCAGACAGAAGTTCAAAACAATCTCTTTTACAAAATCGGCGGACTTAGAGCAAAAAAAGATATAGGAACTTCACCTAATAACAAACGGGCTCGGAGTCGGAGTCGGGAAGGTTATCGGAACCGGGATCGGAATGAAAAAGTGATTTGGTTTTCTTCGAATTCTCATTTTCATATTCTATTTCCATTCCTCCTCCACCTCCAATTTGATCATCGTTACTTTGAAGAAAGACTTTCCCACTATACGCGGAGCCGGACACGGGATGAAAACGGAATTGATAACCTTCGCAAACAAAATTCTTAAGTTCAAGATTAGTTCTGATCCTGCCTTTGCCAGTTATCATATACTTCAAGGAAAACATTTTAAAACTCGAAATCGGAAACAGGATAAAAGAATGGGATCGATGACTTTTATAAAACAAAACTCTTATGTCCATAATCCATTCCAATCCCACCTCCACCTATGCTAATCATGACATCACCAAATTTATTCATTTTCAACATAACTACATGATTAAACCTAGGTCGCTATAAAATGGCAAAGGAGCTTTAAATATACCATACTCATATGACCATAGGGAATCAATGGCACTTCTAAGATATCATTTTTTAATCATTTAAAGTAATTGTAGAGACCCACGAAACTCTAATCTAACAAACCTAATAAAACTAGTGCACGGGTTTAAAACCCTACCATTCTACCAAATGACAAAACCCTAAATTAAACAATAAATCTAATCTACCCTAACTCACTGTAAAATATCTAATCTACCTCACTGTAGATTCTTAAGCTAATAAACACCATTAAAAACCTTTAATCTAATCTAATCTACTGCAAATCGAAAACGACATGACGCAATCACGATTAAGACGTGAAAGCGACAATGCCCAAAAATAGAAAGAAACGACACGATAAAACAAGAAAACAAAGATTAAAGCAAAACAAACAAGCCAAAACAAGAACCTGCTCATTCAATCACATCGATGATCATAAAATTGCTTTAAAACACAATGATTGAACATGCGAGTAGATATAAAGCAAAACACAACGAACACAACCACAAATAAACAACGAACAACAAAGATAAAAGACCTACCTCAAAGGCAAACAAAGCTGCGCTAACTTTCTGAATTGATTCACACACAATATCCCTTCTCTATCTCGATCAATTTGCTCAAACAAACTCTGTTATTGCTCTTCGAGCTCTCAGACTTGTAATAATAACAATAATGATCAGCTTTAACCCTTAATAAAGGAAAATATGTGAATTTCTACCTACACCGGCAACCACTATTAATGCATTAAAACGCAATAAAGGCGGAGTCAAAACTATAAGAGAACGAACACTGGTCTGCAGTGCAACTTCAGTCAAAAAGTCAATGACCAAAAGTGGTAGGGGCAGAACTAAAATGGAAACAGGATCTTAAACTCATAAAATTTCCAAACCTTATTCCCATTCCGACTCCACGCCCGACAACTAAAAACAAAACAAAAACAAATACAAAATGTTAAGTAAAAGACCAACCTAATAAAAACAAAACACAAAAACCGAGACAAAACAAACATTAAAAAGTAGCGGAGGCGGGATCAGAATTAATTTTGATTTTACAAATTTTGATAACAACCATCCCGATTCCCACTCCGGCTCCGCTTCCACCAAAGACCAAAACAAAGGCAAAGAAAAGACTGTCGGGATAGAACCAAAAACAAGCCTCAAAAGAACTTTCAGAACTCGATTCAGCTCCGGTTCTGATTCCGACAGAGAAACCAAAAGAAAAAAAAAGTATTGGCAAAACCAGACTCCAAACTTTGTTTCAAAAATACAACTAAGTACAAAAAAACACAAAGGGGGACCCATTTTGACCAAGGCAAAAGATGGGGTGGTTATGCAAGGCATAACAGTAATTTTGATCCTCATATAAAAAATTAAAAAAATATTAATCTACTCTTGTCAAAACACAAACACTCGAATTTAGTATGAGTCAACCAATCATAAGGAAAACATAATATGAAGATGAATTTTCTCAAATCTTGTGGTTGTAGATGCCCTTTTGAAATCTATGCAAAATGTCGGAGGATAGACAAAGCTCATGAACTATTTGACACAATGCCTCGAATAATTGTAATCTCATGGAATAAACTCTAATTAGAAAATTCTCATCACTGCCCTCATAACAATCTATCAATTTGTTTTAGTGTCTATTGTGTTATACCCAATTTGGGACATGGGGTATAACAAAATAGACACTAAAATAAATTGAGAATTACAATTTTTTGAGATATTTTGTCAAATAGTTCACAAGCTTTTTCTATCCTTCCACATTTTGTATAAATTTTAAAAGGGCATCTACAACCACAACATTTGAAAAAAATCATCTTCATATTATGCTTTGATGGATGTCTATACCTTGTTCCAAATCTCCCATATTAAGGAAACCAATAAGGATTTTGGTGAAGGTTGTGGAATTTTTCTTTGCATCTACCAATTGCATTTGTTTGAAAGTTTCTAAAACCTTTTCAACAAATCCATTATGTGTATATTCTAAAATCATTATAGTACACAATTTCACATTTATTTGGCTTTGCATCTACCAATTGTATTTTCTTGAATTTCCCTACAATATTTTCAGTGTAGATCTCTTTTGTGGATATCTTATAGTCCTTGTAGTCCACATCACTTTGATTTTCGAAGAAACTATTACCATATATTTCTTATTTATGTTATTATTTTGCATACATGTTTATAAGTTTGATAGTACAATTAATAATATTAATTTCGGCAAGACATTAAAAGATTTTGTTGATTTTAAAATTATGCATCGACCCAATGTAAAAATGCCAACAATGGAAGCAATGATTGTAACACATAAATTTTTATGTAGTATCTAATTCAAAGGATCATGTTACAATTTAGGGTTATGATTGGGTATTTAATTAGGGTTAGGATTTAGTGTTTGGGTTAGTGTTAGGTTTAGAGTTAGGGTTAGGGTTAGGAAAAATAATGTTAGGATTAGGGTTAGATTAGGGTCTATGTTTTATGGTTAGGGTTAGATTTAGAGTTTTGGTTATGGTTGGGATTAGATATGAAATTAGGGTTAGGGTTTAGGATTACAATTAGGGATTATAGTATTAGGGTTATATTTAGAATTAATTTTTAGGGTTATTGTTATGATTAAGGGTTGTTTTTATATTTGGCTTAGAGTTGGGGTTAGGATTAGGGCCAGGGATAGGGCTAGGGTTAGGTTTAGGGATAGGTTTAGGGTTATTAGAGTGAATGCAACTAATTAATAAAAGAAAATAATATTTAGGGTTAGGGTTGGGGTTAGAGTTTTGGTTGTGGTTAGGGTTATAAAGATAGGATAAAGGTGAGGGTTAGGGTCAAGGTTAAGGTTTCAAGAAAAAGGGTTAGGTTATGATTAGGGTTAGGGCTAGGTTTAAGATTTGGATTATAGTTTAGGGTGTAGCATTTGTCTTTAGTTTAGGGTTACAATTAGGGTTAAGGTTAGGGTGTAAGTTAAGGTTAGTGTTAGGGTTAGGTTAGAATTAGGATCATGGTTTAGGGTTTAGGGTTAGGGTTGTGTTTATGTTTAGGGTTACAATTAAGATCATGGTTTAGGGTTTAGGGTTAGAGTTATGTTTATGTTTAGGGTTGTGGTAAAAAGGATTTGGGTTATGGTTAAGATTATGGTTTTGAGAAATAGTGTTAGTGTTAAAGTTATGGTCAGGGTTACATTAATGAGAAAATGATGGTTTAGTTTCCAAGTAAGGGTTAGGATTAGGTTTATTGTCAGGGCTAGGGTTAAGGTCAGGGTATGATTCAATATTATGATTAGGGTTGGGGTTATGGTTAGATTAGGGATATGATGTTAGGTTTCAAGAAAAGGTCTAAATTTAAGATTAAGCCATAGTTGGCTATAATGAACATGAGAAAAAATGGATCTAATTTCCTTTTGTGGGAAAATAATCAACTATGAATTAAACTTAAATTTAGAGATTACCCTAAACTCTAACCATAACCATAAACCTAATCCGAAACCTAACCCTAAAGAAAACACATAACCTAACTTGACCCTAATTGTAGTGTTTGAGGCTAGGCTCGAACACTATATAACCTAACCTTATATAACCTAACCTTATATAACCTAACACATAACCTAGCACTAGAAAAAAATTCTTCTCCCAAACAATCTCCTCTACTTCTATTCACGCCTACTGGAGTTGCAACATTTAACATTGGTGCTTCAACCATTCATTCAAAGCGAAGAATTCCAATACGAGATTTCAATGAACTAGAAGGGACAAGACTTACAACTTTCCAAGAAGAAATATCACATGTTAGATACATATTGATAGATGAAATGAGTTTCTTTGGGGAGAGGTTGCTTGAAAACATAGATTCCAGGCTTCGACAAGCATTCCCAAAAAATAGTAACCAAAGTTTTGGAGGTGAGTTCTGGATCAAAATTGCTAACTTTGATAACTTTGTATTACAAATTTTTTTATTCAATTCTATTATAGTTCCTTCTATACAAATTCATACTTATCAATTTAATTAAATATTTTATATTCAGGCATATCTACATGATTTTAGTTGGAGACTTGGCACAATTACCTCCAGTAAATGACATGGCTCCATATGAAAGCAAAAGGTGAGAAAAAAGCTACTATGGGAAGAATTCAAAATGGTCATTACATTAAGTTGTGTTTTTCAACAAGATGGACAAAATGAAGAACAACAAATATTTCATCAAATTCTAACAAACATTAAGGATGTAAATCCCACAATCGACGATTGCATGTTGCTTATGTCAAGAACAAATGCAAGAACCAATGCTTCAAAGAATAAAGAATTTGAAAGCAGTGTTCATTTGTAATATAATTAACGATTTAACAATATTATAATGATTTAACTAGCTTATATACCTTATATATAATCTATATAATATACGTCGAGATTTATCATTTTTGAGGCATATTTTTGTTTGCTTTTTTCTTTTTTGAATCTTAAGGCGAGTTGGGACAACAAGGTTCTAATTTTGAAGCTGAGTTACCTGGGGTAGCATGGGCATAGTAGCATGGAGCATGAAGAAGTGCCGAGTCATGCCAAGTCATGGCGAGTTAAGGTAGGTTGCAAGGGTAAGACAACTCTACAAGGTGAGTTGGACTCATCAAGATGTTAGCCAGGCTAGGAAGAGTCTACAAATCAAGGGAAGGTCCCTATGGGTTATTACTGGTGATGAGAAGTCAAAAATGGGGGAGTCAGCCCACAGTACGGTGTCATCCTATCGATGTCTAGTATTTGGACTAATAACTTATATAGGGAGGTATGGTTGTTCAAGGAAAGGAGCACCATAGGGATGCAACCGGGTTGCACCGAGAGTCCATAGCCGAACACCAAATGGAAAGGGTGTTCCAGTATTCCTTCTAGGAGTGAAAAGAAGTAGCTCCCACCTTGAGTCCCATAGTGACTCAGGTGTTCATCATAGTCTTAGGAGTGAGGAAGTCTCATTTTGCCCTGGCTATGAAGTGAGGGGTTTTGTGGTGAACCCAACGTCCCAAACCCTGTGAATGCAATAACAGGGCCAACATGGGTTAGTTCCCAGACATGTCGTCGAGGGAGCTAGATGCTAGAATGATTTTTTAATGACAGTCGATCATCCATCAGTTGATCTTGACCGTTCCCCTCAATCCTGACTGCTATGAATGAATACGATTACCGATGGTGGCCACTACATTTTAGCTTATAAGGTAGTTTAAAAGGAATATACTTATCTTCAATGTGGTTAATGAAGCCTTGACATAGTCTATTAGATTCCAAATTTAATTCTTAAAGGTCTACTTCTAATTCCAAGTGAAAATCTAAGTTAACCTAGGCATCACTATCCATATTTGTAAACTATTGTGTTACACATGGATAAATTATTTCTAAGATATCTTAAGCAAATACAACAGATTTAGCAATAGATAGTGAGGTGTCTTATTAAACCTTGCCAAATCCTCACTTTATCACAATAATTGCAAAAGATAAATCGACTTGGTTATTTTTTATATATAAATTGGGAAACCAAGGTCCCAACCCTATTACATAGCAAGCCTGAAGGATATGAAAAGAAAAACCAAAAAATAACTAACTATAAATAATTAATAGAAGAACAAAGAAAAATAGCACATAAATAACTAACAAACAACAAGAAAAAACTACAAGTTGTAGCATATCTTTTGGGGAGTCACATATCCCCAATCTTCAAAAAGGAAAGAAAAAATATCATCCTTAGGGTATTTCTTTCTATCCTTCTTTAAAACAAGACTATTAAGATTAGCCTTCAACCTTCTTTTCTAGAACTCCCACACAAAATTTTGGAGTAGAAGCATAGAAGTAACCTATGGATCACCTTATTACTAAAATTAAGCACATTATTGACTCTTTCCTCCAAAGTTTCTAGAATTTTCTCTAAATAATTAAGAGAATTGGTGTTATGGCCACAATGAGAACATAAATGCACAAGATCAAACTTATTGTCCACCTAAATTCCTTTACCCTTGACATCATCCACGACCACCATATCATTTCTAGGGACTAAATTCACATCATTTTCAGCCTCTCAATCATCCCCTATGTTAGAAGACTTGGTGTCATAAAGAACATTCATTTCTAAAAAGGTTGAGACCAAAATCATTGGAAAGAGAAACATCTTCCTCTTACATGAAGTCTTGAGAGTGAATGAACTCTTTGTTCCTACTATTGATGCAGTCATTGTCCTTGTGATCAAAAAATCCTTTGCTGTTAATTAGAAACAACTAATTCTACATTGGGTGTAGTGCTAGGGGTAGTAGAAATTATGGCCACCAACCTATTAGATCTTCTTACAGGGTTCCCCTTAAAAGGTTTTCCTATAGCAATCTTATTATTAACAGTAGCAACAATAAGAACCTTAGTCATTGTTTCCCACAAGTGAGGACTAAATTTTAGGGTTTTTACTCTTAGTCTTGGAGATGTCAACATCACTAGGAATTTCCACATGGATATGAGAGGCAACTTTCAATAGAGAACCAATGGAAAAAATATTAGGGCAACCTAAGTCATCATAATTAGCCACAACTTTACCAAGCTCAAGATTTCCCTCCACCGCTTTACTAGGCACATCATCAAATGTAATTTTTTGCTTGAAAAGGAATGAGGAATGTTTTATAGGTTTTCTCTTACCCTTAGGAGGAGAGGGATCATGCAAATCACTAAGATTCCCACCTTTAGCTTTGATAATAATAGGGGTAGGGAATAGATTAGACTTTGAAATAAGAGAGCTAACAAAATTCTAAGAGAACATAGAAAGGTGGACTTATGGAGTCTAAAAATTAACCCCTCATGTAGAGGCATCAGAAATTTATCCATTAAGACCTCCTTACCTAAACACTTAAGAGAACTTAGGACAAAATAAGGAAAACAAGCAATCTTATTATGTTTAAGATGGTCATGCGAGAAATGGTAATGAAAAACACATTTAAAACTACCTTCAACACTGAAGTACTTAATTAGCACTCTATTAAACTCATCATTCAAAACCATTCTATAATTCGATGAGTTCTCCCCTTTTCAAAATTTGGTTGATGGTTTCCGTGTCCATCATTTTTCCCTATTAATGACTTTCCTACCTTCAATATTCAACCTAGTAGCAGCTCTAATGGTTTCGTTTGAAACAAGAAATCTAACACCGCCCACAATAACCTTTTTATCCTTTTATGAAACAACAAATTATTTTGAAAGGACTTGACCAGAGCAACATAGGGACTCACAGTAGGGAGCAATTCTACCCTCTTAAAAAATGTCATAGCATGGCATTATTTCTCACCTCCTTAGGGGATGTGAGTTTAGTGTGGCAACATATATCCCCTGTAGTATCTAAACCCTTGCATAAAATATTAAACAAATAAATATACATTTGGAACTTAGTAGGAAGAAAACAAAAGCATTCACCTAAGAGAATAGGCTTCGCAAAAATTTGAGGCTTATTCACTATCATGCAAAACTAACCTGTTCATACAATCATACCATGGAGAAACCTCCCAACCATAAGTGAATTGATTGAAGTGACTATATCGTTATTTTTAAGTAAATGCATATTTATGGAAGCTTGGGAATAATAATTAGAAGGACCAGAATTACCAATACTAACATTATCCAAGCAACCTGCAAGGGGTTCATAACAAGACTATTTAATGACATCAATTTGGTTGAAGGAAATAACATCCATTTGAAGACTTCCTCAAACATAATCACAAGGGATAACAATACCCGTCTTGAGCCAAAGCAATATGATACATAGACACCAACAATTATCACTAGGGTAAAACTCAATACCCTTCCCCAAGCACCCATTAAATGACAATTTCATTATTTTCATTTTTAAGGTTATTGATAATACTTTGAGAAGTAAAGCAACTTCGTATAGACTGATATGGCCCAATGAAATTAAAAATATCATCTATGAAATCATATAATAAGTCATTAATAGAAAAAGGAAAATATAAAATCCAACAACTAATTAAGAAAGGATCATATAGAGATGTCATATTAGGAAACCTCTAACAAATTCTATGGTGCAACGAGCCATAGTATTATTAAACTCACCTCAACAACAAAGTGTTAGAAATGGGAAATCTTTCTTTGACGACTTACCCTTTAGGTTACAATTCATAAGCTCATATGCATGCCCAAGTTTTTCCACTTGTTTAATCCATTTCCAAATGAGAAATTTTCCAAGCATGAAGAATGAAAGAATAAACCCAAAAACATGTATGATAGTAGAGGGAGTAGTTTATTTTGCATTGAATCTTCATTACAATTCAAAGTATCATGTATTCCTTCTCCCATAAAATTTTTCATGGGAGAAAGGGGAGAATATTTCTAGTATTATACACATCTAGCCTATCACCATTTTTGTTAGAATAAAAGAGCAAATTCCAATGCCAAATCCAACACCATTTCTCATAGTGGCCCTTTGTTGGACAAGGAAACACCAATGTCAATATTCACTACTCCAATCAATGGCTTCTATCCTTATTTTTTTCCAAATATAGCTTGTAGGCCACCTTTATGACCACCCATCTCACTATCAACATTGCCATCACTAGCCCAACTATTCAATGGTCATTTTTCTAATGACTCCTTTCTCACTCTCTTGGAGGACAAACGTGACATTATTTAGGATATTCAATGCCTAGATATTTTCTGGAAAGCTTTAAGGTCAAATATATAGTGGCATAAAACTCAATGTTATAGGAAATCATTCTTAGCCAAGCCCAATTGGTTCAATTCCTATGGATAGAAGGGGGTTGATCATAAGGAAGTGTTGAGATTCCTAAGCATCTCTTTTACCTTTTAGGTTTCTCCTTCCTCTTTAAGGAAACATATCATTTCTAGAGCTGAGAAAAATTATCATATTAAATTATGAAGCCCCTTTCTTTGGCAAGGAGATTCCATGTGTGTTCAAAAATTCTTGTTGCACACATTTCCATTACTCATGTTGCTAAGAACCTTGCAAATCCTCATATTTGAAGATTGAAAAAATCCAAAGGTATATTTTATGGCCTCCCTTTGACCAAGGAAAATGGTTTCACAAAGTATCATAGGAGTTTTATTATTTCCCTCATGACTATAATAGGCTTGGCTTAATTTATATTCACTAATCTAAATGGCGCCATAATAGGCTTTTCTTGCTTTATATTCACTACTCTCAATGGTGCCATAATTTTAAATTTAATTAACATACTCTAAAACCTAACTAAACCAGGTTGTAGCTCATCAAATTGGACAAGTGAAAGGCCAATACCAGCGCTGAGGAAGAGTTTGGAGGAGTGAAAACAAGGTCAATACCAGCGCCGACGAAGAGTTTGGAGCTAAAACAAGGTCAATACCAGTACCGAGGATGAGGTTGAGGGCACTTAGGGAAAATCGACTACCAAGGGACAATGAGTATTGTAAGTTTGGCACCTCCATTCTCTTTAACCTACAATTTTCATGCCTAGTTTCCAAAGATCTTCTCGTACATTGGCCCCCCCATTCTCGTAAAATGGTATAAGATAAGACAAAAAAAATAAAATAGCTTAGTCTTTCACATTTTTATAGTGATTACTAGAGGCACATAGACCAATTCTTCATAATAGAAGAATTTGATCATACTTATCCAATGATGGCATTATGATAAAACCTTAGGTTAAATGAATAATTCCTAGCTAAGTTCTTGAAATCATGTCCAACCGTATAAGAGAAGACTGCTGCTATGTGTACTTGGATAACATGGGGAAAGGCTCTTTGGGCTCTTTCATCAATCTACGTATTGTTAAATTTTAACACCTAAAAGTGAGAATGAAGAATCTTTCCTAGGATGGTGGCCAATTATGCTTCTCAACACCTAGATTACAAAATCCTTGTCAATATCATTGCCATCACAATTAAACCTATTGCTTAAGATATAGTCATAGAGGTAAACAAATTGGCTTTCTTGATAGTAGATACATTCTAAACAATTCAATCCTTGCATCGAAGATTGTTGAATGGGCCCAACAAACTACTCATGCTGCCCTTACTATTAAGTTAAAAGTTTGACAAGGCATATGATTGCATCAAATGTCCTTTCATTTATAAAAGGCTCAAATGGATTTATTTTCAACCCTAAATTATTATCACACATTCAAAATTAAAAAATACCAGTTAATGAAGAACCTTCATTTGAAGGTGATGTCGTCATGACCTTTGAATGAAGAACCTTCATTCAAAAATGATGTCATGTCAAGACTTTCAAATGAAGGTATTTTTAAAAAAAAAATTTCATGTCCAAAATGCTTTATAAAAGGAACCTTGGCATGAAGGACCTTCAAATGAAGACCTTAATTCAAAGGTCCTTCATTAGAAGATCCTTCATATGAAGGTTCCTTTAATGCCATCCCATTATAGCTCTTAGAGTTGTTAGAGATATTTTTGTTTCGAAGTAGAGATTGGACCATCAAACAGTGTCACCATGACTCTACCAAGATATCCATCAAATTCATAAACCTTGACTTAACAACCATAAATTCACAAGAAAATTGCCCCTGTCAACCCTAGGGCATCAATTCAATGCCAAGTTTCTTGCTTTAAAAGGCCCCTAAATGCAATGAAACTCTATCATACCATGATGCACACCAATCCACCAAGTTATAGTTCTGAGACAGTGGGTGGATTGGTGGATGTCATTTCTATTTACCCCTCAAACCCTTACATAGGAAAAATAGGGCGGTCCCTGTAAATTTGGTAAAGACGTGCCACTCCAATCATCAAAATTCTTTACCAGTTCCTTAATCTTCCTACTTAAATCATCAGGTAAGGCTTGAAAACCTTGCAGTGATTTTACAAAAACTTGAGTAGGCCTTAATGATTGGGGCCTGTTGTCTACATTGAATCTAGAGGCCTTATACATAACATCTAGGTCATTGGCCCTAGGGATCCACTTCTCATTTAAAGGAAAAACTAATTGCTGATCCCTAGTAATGTTTCTTATTGAATCTAAGAATAAAGAATATAAAGAATAAACTGATGGTAATCTACCATGAACTCCCTAATTCAAATGCCTAAAAACTGTGTCTACAACTTCATTTTGCTTGGAAACTGCTCCCTTCTCACTTGCTTTTAGAGCTGCCTGTAGCTCTCTAATCTTATTAAGAATCTTCTATTTGGTGGGATCTACAGAGTACTCAACCTCCTCTTCAACTAGCTCCAATGAAGGACTAGGAGCAGGAGTCTGGATGGGGGACCCAGGAGTAGAAACAATTGGAGAAGTTGGAGGTACTGATCTTGATGTAGAACGTATGGCCAGGGTACCAAGAGCACTAGAAGATTACCCCACATGTCTGTACTTCAACCTATCTACCTCAGTTTGCAGCTCAACATTCCTTTGCTACATTCTACTATACTCTCCAATAATGGTGTTATACTTCTCCATCAAACTTCTCTTCTCAACTTCTTCTCTTTTAGCTATCTTTTGGGCCAATTTTGCCACATTTAGAGTCAAGTTTGTAGCTTTTGTAGTTGAAGTTTCAGAAGCTCTTTTGATTATTAACCCTCCTCTTAGGTTTGGGCTAATATCAGTAAAATAGGGCACAGGCCAACCTAAACTTAGGAAGTAATAAAGTTAGGAAAAATATTTAACTCAATTTATAAAAAGGGGCCCGACCTAGATGAAACAATGAGACATAAGTCATTTTAATACCCACTCCAAAAAGATAACAGCCGGATATATCTCACCCAAGGTTTTACATGGAACATTAGGATTTTTATGAAAGCCAAGGTAAAACCCAACCTTAGGTTCCTCCCAAACAATGTAACAAGCCACGACAAGGGAAAAACATTAATGGAATTCAAAGAACAAGATTTGAAACTCCATCAAATCCACCATGATGCACACCAATCCACTGAGTTATAGTTCCAAGACAGTGGGTGGATTGGTGGATGTCATTTCTATTTAGCCCTCAAACCCTTACATAGGCACAACATGGCAGTCCCTGTATTTGATTGTTTAATCCCACAAAACAATGATTGATAACTTCAAAAAAAATGAAAATGAAAGGGAACACATATATTTATCCACACCAATGATCTAAGAGCATTTCAAGTTTGTATGAATCCATACAACACAAAAGAAGTTTAGAAAAATTGTAAAAATATAAAAAATTGCTTCAAGAACGTGGTATCTGATATGAAATTTTGGTATCAACTCCTCCAACAATTGCAATGGGATGGGAATACAATATGATAGAAGTGGGATAAAAAGTGCATCGTTTGAAACATCAAACCAATATGCAAAGATGAAAGAAAGTGCTAACCCGTTAAACTGAAAAAGTTTCTTTTAACTTTAAGTTTGTTGGGTAGCCAATTCTTTTAAGTTATCAAATCTTACCATCATACATAATAAAAATGTTGTTGTTTCAAATGACTATGAGCACTAACTTTCACTATTTGAAGATGTTGAAACCTTGTCATAGAGAATTAGAACATTGATAAACTTATGATGACTTTACTAGGCCTAGTACACACTCCCTCCTCGTTAACCACTTAGACATATGGAAATTAAATATAAATTTGCTGCTATTTTTAGTCATGTAGTTGTCCAATAAACCACTTGGTGGTGTTTCCCTTCAAGTTTATTTTCTTGAATGAAGAGAAAAAGTCCTTTGATTACAATTAGAGAATACATTTGATGCCTTGGTTGTGTAACTGGTGGACCATAGTCACATTTAACACTTGTTACAAAGTTTGGGAGTTAAAACGTTAAGTAGATTTGATTTGTGATGGACACATTTGGACGGTAGTAACAACAACTTGCAATCTATCAAGACTTGATTACCTTATAACCTGTAAAATTCTAGCGATGAAATGATAGATTAATCATAATGTCACCTTTGGATCACATCACCATGAAAGAACTTCATCCAACATCCTTATGAGTGCAGGTACCACCAAATAGGTATTTTTCAGATTTGTCTTCCTCAAGCGAGGGAAATTCAGGAAGAGAAGAGGAAAGCGAGACATGTAGTAGGTCTAAAAGAGGGAGACCAACTAAAGGTCAAAAGATTAGAAGAAAATTCCGTAAATGCATGGATTTTTTTCTTGCTGAAGGGGGGTCATGTTCTTATGATGATGAGAGCATAGGCAACATCGAGGTGCCCTTGAGGTACAGACATCTACGGAAACAATGGGTACCCAAAGAAACTTCCTCCAGTAAACACTGATCTTTGTGTCAACGAGAGGATATATCGCATAGCACCATCATCAATACATGGTTTGGGCCTATTTTACATAGACGGCATAAAGGTCTATTACGACAAAGTTACTAAGTTGATGGATTATGTTGGACCCTGTTATAGTTACAAATATTGGATGCAGCTGGTTCAATATACACGAAGTATGCATAGGTATGCACTATCAACAAATTATATACAACTAAAAGATAAGGATCAAAATAAAGGAGTGGCTAGGTACATTGATGAGAGGCCAAAAGCATCAGGGAATATTGCAGGGTTTATAAATAGTACACAACCTGGGTCAACAAACAAGTAACCCAATTGTATATTCGAGGCGCGAGAGGGAAATCGTGTATTCATATGTGCGATAAAATCAATAACTGCAAGGGAAGAGTTGCTAATCGATTACAATTTGAATTGCTTAGATACAAAGACAATTACTATGGGGGTGGTATGTACTATATACCATTTTACCCAACCTCCAATTAATGACTCTAATATACCATTTTATTACTATGTTTTTTTTTGTAAGTCTATTGGTTTCATTTCAGTAATGTTTTTTATATTTAATTTTTGTCACAGCGGGACATTGATCATACAAGGAAGGCTCTGGCCCAGAGCATAGATCGCGATCCATCTTCAGGTGCTTCTATCCGACAGGTTTACCTCATTATAATTGTACAAATTAGATACAAGCAAAATGTTTTATTATTATGTTTTTTCATGAGTTTATTGGGTTAATTTCGATAATGTTTTTAATATTCTTGTTGCAGTCGGCTGATCGTGGAAAGGCACCAGCAGTACAGAAGAACATCCATATGGAGGTGGAGTCTCTATTATGCGATGATGACATCACATTTTCCACAAACCCTACGGATATGATGAAAAATGCAATCAAGAAATCCTTAAGTTGGTATTCATAGTGCCTCAAACAGATGAGATAAGAGAAAGGGTTAAACTATTGTCTGAGAGAGCAAAAATTTGCAAGTAAGCTGTCATGAGATCTTTAATTATAACATAATTTCATTCATGGTTTTATATTTTGTACTCTTTTATGTCATGAACTAAAATATGTGTTGTTTTTACAGGATTATTTGCGTCCTCATCATGCTGCTGGCCATGATCAATGTACTGTAAGTGTTTTTCGGGAAGTAGGGGACGGTACAAGTGTCAATCCTAATCTTCTTGTGCATACAACACTTTATCTAGCCCCATCATCCGTGCCTATATTGTCGACTGAAATGTCAGCAACACATACCATGTAGGCATTCAGTAGTCCATCGTCTGGTAGCGAACACATGCCACCACATGTGTCAGTACTTGTGGATACAGAGGCCACTAGTACTGGTGATGTTTTAGCAGCATTTCCTGGATCTTCCTGTATTACTAGTACGGGAACATTTCCGGTCACATTTGTGGTGACCGAGGATTTCCTTCCCATAAAGATAGAGAAGGTTCCAAGTACTTTAAAATGTTTTAATTATTATTATATATAATCCAATTGAAATTTACTTATTGATCACTCATTATAGACTAATGATCCCATGATCATTTTGCAGGAAATGATGTTTTTTATAAACATCTAAGTGATATTACATTGGAGCTCTTCGGGCCCACCATACATACACGGTGGAATGCCCAAAATCAAGATTTAAAAGATGAGCTCATTAACCATTTAGTTGTGTTGCTCGGTGATAAAACATTCAATCGAACCAAGGTCCTTAAGAAAGCTGGTACCTATCTAAAGTATGTGAGGGACCAATATAGGTCACATTTAGAGAAGAACAAAAAGTACGAGCATCCCCCCATGATTCTGGAAAGGGAGTGGAAGGACTTGGTGTCAGATGGAAAGGAGAAGGCTGAAAAGAAGAAAGGAAAGACACCACCGAGCCAAGCAAGGTATGTGATACTATCAACAATTTAATTATATACTGATTACTCTTTCTTTTTACATAATCTAACGTATTTCAATTTTTTCATAGGTTGCCCGACACATCAAAGGCAACAAAGGCAAGACTAGAAAAACACGGGCATCACAAACTTGGCTCGGGTGGTTATATGAAAATAGCCGCACGATTTGTAAGTATCAATAAATGAAATATTGCATCCAAATAATAAATTGCAAACAATTTTGGTTTTATCACACCATAGAAGAAAAATTCATGATCGCATGCAAAAATGTGGGGCTTTGAGTTCAACAGAGTGCCCACAGAAGAGGACCTGAAGATTGCCTTCCACCAAGGCTATGGAGCCCTGACTGAACAACTAAGAGTCTCGATTGGGAAAACACAATCTTCCACTACATCCAACAAGTAGGTAAATAAACTCAATAAAGTTTATTTCAAATTGAATACTTGTGCAATTTGTTCAATATTAATTTCTACCATAATAATGTGCCTATTTGTTTTACACAGATAAGCAATGATAATATTGCACATGACATTGGAATGCAACCTGGTGAGGGTGGAGCACAACTTGTTGATGAAGGCCATGGTGTGCATCCCGGTACTGGATGTATTCATGTGCTATACAAAACATATTATGGATTAATACAATTAAACATCTTTAATTGCATTTGGTGTATTAATCAATGTAACCTTTCGTGTTTCAACTTTAGAGCATGTAGAGCATGATCAACATGTTGAGCATGATTAGGCTAGACAAGATCAGTAACATGATGTGGCTCCATCAGGTAAAGAGGACCACTCTAATGTTCTTTTAAACATATTTAATTGCAATTGGTGTATTAATTAATGTAATATTTCATGTTTCAACTCTAGATTAGGATTTAGAGGGTGTTCAACATGTTTAGCATGAGGCTATAAGACAATATCAGGAACATGATGTGGCCCATTCAGGTAAAGAGCACCACTCTGATGTTCTTTTAATTAATGAAATACGTGTAACAATAATAATAAAACATATCAATTTAACATTTCTTTTCTATTGCAGCAGACCCCCCATTGCAGCCACGTCGATGTTGTGAGTACACGACTAGGCATACATTAATATCACGAGCAGATCTCAGAACAACTAAAGGGGGGGAAAATTATTTTGAAAACGATACTCCACTTCAACTTTTTTTAGCTGCAAAAAGGAGACAAAAAAAGAAGTGATTGTAATCATATTATGATAAGTTGACAACCATATTTTTGATAATATGTAAAAACTGAAAAAATGAATGTTATATGTTAATGAATGAATGTTATATGTTATTAATGGATGAGTGAATGAATGTTATATGCCATTAATGGATGGATGAATGATTAATGTTATATGATTGGGTATGGGGAATTGAGAGTGATGTGAGGGGGGCGGGGGGAGGAGGGAGGGGCAAAATGAGCTTCCACCTTCATGTGGTTGGCCCTGTTAAATAGAGAATATTAAACTATTATCAAAACAAAAAGAAGCTCAATAAGGTAAGTAATGCACTTTTTAATATAAGAAATGCATCGTTTGAAGCATCAAATCAATATGCAAAGATGAAAGAAAGTGCTAAATTTTCACTATGAACATTGTGTTGTGTGTGGATTTGGATCATAATGTAATATTTTTTATTTTTATTTTAGTGGTCTCTAAAATTTGACTTTTGTGCATAACAGGTTAGTGGAAAATTTGACAACTCTGAGGGGTTTAGAGGCTCAATTGAGATAGATACACGGATATTTGGATCTTTTTGTTGATGGGAGGCTTCCACTTAACCATGAAATTTTAACCATCTGCAAGTATGCTAAAATATCTCTACTTACATTCATTCAACTTACTATAATATAATATCTGACAAAAATCTCCTGTTCATTATACTTACATTGATTTTCATGCCCTATTCCAAAGCACATGTTTTAAAACAAGAAAGAAGGATGTTGGTAAGGGTTAAGGAATTTGGCTTTACACCTGCCAATTGCATAGTTTACTTCATTCATCCAGCATATTGCCTATGTGTTTCACAATTGTTGGAATCATATACTATAATTACAGAACTAGTAAAATTAAAATATGTAAGTTTCAAATATGGCATTACATATCTTTCTATGAATTTTTGAAAGAAAATATCAAAATGGAGAAGTATTAACAAAATAATCTGCATAATTTCTAAGAGATCAGGGAATTTTTTTGCAGAGTTATCTTGAATATATTTAAGACAATAGTAACTTATAGAGATTGAAGCAGAATATCGGTAGTCTAAAATCACCAGTCAACACATCTTAGTAGTATCTCAATTCAAGAGAACTAGGTCCACTATCCATTGGCCAGTAAAACAAATAAAATCAATTCATAAGATTATTTTGTTCTAATAGGGTTGACTAGTTGCTTCTTTCTTTTTGATTGTTAGGAAGTCATCAATATACACTTGGTTTTCCCGCCTTCTCTTGCCTCGTGGCCAAAGAGTTTCTGCAGAAGGCATCAAAGTAACCTTCAAGATTGACAATGACAATGAGTACAAGGTCAATATAACTTAATGCTAATTGGATATGATTTTATTTGTTCAAGACCAATTTAGATTCATTTTCTGCTCACACTACTTTTATTTACATTTATGATTTTCTAATATCCATTTTCCTTTACATTCATATTCTTCTATACATATTGTGTTTACAATAATATTTTCCTTAATTTAATCTAGGGGATAGGACCCAGAACTTGAGCAACTTTCAATGTCATGCTGTTAGGATTTACTGTGAAGCTAATCCAAAGTTTTTCATTGCTGCTCGAGGCCATATTGCAGTGCTTTCTCTAGGAAGCCCACATCATCCCCATCAGGTATCTTCTTTTTGTAGTCTCTAAATTTCTTAGAAGAAATCAACAACCAGTTTGTCTAAATGTGGCTCCTTGTTTACACATTAATATCTCTTTTGGCAGCAATGGATCAAATTGGATTCATGGGGTCTTAAAGAGAAGGCTCTCAAACATGGAGATCAAGAGTGGGACCAGGTAAAACCATTCATAATCATGCTCATATTGTTTTATTGACTGTCTAAGAGCTAAGTATCCAGGATAACATTCTGTATTTTTCTATTGAATTTCCAAAGTGAGAATAATTTTGGGTTTGCAATCCTATTTTTTAATACACTAGCTAAGTATCCAAGATGCACTGCAGGTACTCATTCTCACCAAATTGCTCATTTTCCACAAATTTAGATTATAGTGTGTAGTTTAATATTTACTAGTTTGATTTTTTCTTTTTTAGCAAAATTAGAATCGAGTTCGTAGGTTGTGCTTGCTATCCATGACAGTCCCCTTGATCTCATGACTCATTGCAGGTTTTATATTTTTCTCCAATTGTTGATCAACATCAAATGTGGCCATCATAATATCATCCATAGCCTCCATATTCTGCAATTATTCATTGCTCATTTCTCATACATAGTAACCAAATAATGTAGGCCTAGAGCTTGGACTGTAGATGTATGCAAAATATGATAAATCCTTGCATCTGTAAGCCTAATTAAACACAACAACTAACATGTTGTTTGATATTTTAAACAATCATATGACTATCCTTTTTCTACCTTGTAAACACTTACTCAATGCATACAATAATTTATTGAAATGCAAAGTTGAATGGCCTCTTAACTCTTGACCCTAGTGTCAATGCATTTGTCCAAACAGGGTCAATCATATTGTGATCTAAATTTTCATAATGAAGTCTTCCAATCTGTCCTTTAAATCTGAGCATTGATGACAATCCATCTTGTCTTTTACTACCCCTATTAAATGCTCATGGTCTTGGCACATCAACTTTCTCTCTTTGATTGACCTGTCCTTATGTCCTGTCATTATCCCTATGGATGCACTTTGGAGCCTCCTACTACTTTTATATATCACCCAGAGTCACCCCGATATGCCTACATTTCAACAAATAGTTTTTTTTTTTTCAAAACTGCATTGTTCCGTTGAAATTGCGACGAACTGCAAAAATGCCTGATGACCTTGCTATGTATCTAATGAAATTTCGCCATAATGACTTGCCTATTTCATCGTGAGTGCGATGAACTTTCGCCGTAATGACTTGCCTATTGTGTTGCATGTTCGACGATCTTATGTTGTTAATCCAACGGTTTGGCAAAGCTATGCCACCCGTGCTCCGGGCACTGTTTGTTGCTACATCGATGACTTTATGTCATTGCTTCAATGCTTTAGTGACGGTATACCACACGTGCTCCGGGTACTGTTCATCGCTAGACCGATGACATTATTGTCTCCATCTCGATGAATGTATGTCGATGCTCCAATGTTTCAATGACGGTATGCCACATGTGCTCTGGGTACTGTTCATCGCTAGATCGATGACTGTATGTCACTGCTCCGACGCTTCAGCGATGGTATGCCGCACGTGCTCTGAGTACTATTCATCGTTAGACTGACGACTATATGTCGCTGCTCCAACGAATGTATGTCGCTACTCCGACGCTTCAGCAATGGTATACCGCAGTGCTCCCGGTATTGTTCGTCGCTAGACCGATGACACTATCGTCTCCATCCCAACGAATGTATATCAATGCTTCGACGCTTTAGCGACAGTATGCCGCACGTGCTCTGGGTACTATTTGTCGCTAGACCGATGACTATATGTTGCTGCTCCGACGCTTTAGCGAAGGTATGCCACCCATGCTCCAGACACTTTCCATCTCTAGACCGACGATACTGCCATCCCAGTTCCGACGAATGTATGTCACTGTTCCGACACTTCAGCAAAAATATTTCGCTTGCGGTACAGCCACTGCTCGTCGCACGATCGACAAAGTGGGCATCGCTGTTCCAACGAGCTTGCGTCGGGAGGGCGATGTTTTATAGTTTGTCGGGATATAGACGAAAATTGAGCGACGGTGCTGATTTGTGCGTTTCGTCAGTCGGCCAACAATAGATCGTCGAAATTCCGACGAACGGGCGTCAGAAATTTGGGGTCAAATTCATTAGTGTTAACTCTCTTAGAAATTAACTGAAATATCTTGAAGCATTATTTTAATTAAAGAGGATTTTGTGGTTATTTTTATAACAATGATTTTACAGTCCAACTAGCTTACTATTTTCATTCAAGATACAAGTGATCAAAGTCAAGCACATACCCAAAATATGGTACTCTACTTCAAACCCTCAACCTCATTTAGTTTAGTTTGCTTACATGGGGATATTAAGGAAGTTGCTAAACAATTAATATATATCATTTATTGTTTGTGAAGGAGAATCCTGTGAGATCCAATATGGCAGTGGATCAATATCCGACTTTTTAAGTAAAGATGATGTCACAATTGGGAAACTTGTGAAACATCGGGTTAGTAATTTTTGGATGTTAAGGCTTCCTAGTTGGATATCAAAGATCTTTTCTCATCAACTTAATTAATTGGAATTTATGTATAAATGGATTCTTTCATGGTGCAGGTCTTTATTGAGACAACACATGAACCAGGTTTGACATTTTTGTTGTCTAATTCTAATGGAATTCTTGGGCTTGGTTTCCAAGAAATTTATGTTGATAATGTTGCTCCAGTTTGGTTAGTGTTGATAGCCTTCATTATATAATCTGAGTGTATCACCTTTCTTAAACTTTGAACAAGGTTCTGAAATCTAGGGTTCAATATGCATATTTCAGGCCTATGTTGAACAATCCATTTAAGGCATTTATCGACAAGGCTACAGTTTTTTAATTGATTTATCTTTCTATTGTGTTTGGACTTACTTTTGTAAAATTATAATATACAATGTAGTTTTATTCTTTCTGAATTGAGACTAATAATAATTTTGTTGGTTTTATTGAGGCACAACTTCATTCATGGCAAAAAAGGTAGCACCTTGTTGCTCATATTAGATGGTACATTGCATATAAAGGAGGAAAGATTCTAGGGTTATTGTTGACTGCATTGAGGGAGTGAGCTTCATATATGGGACGCGATCAACACTCTCCTTCTTGGTTTCTACATGTTACAACTTGCTCCAGGAAGATTTCTTGCATTGTATAAGTTTTAAGAGATGAAAGGGGAATGTGCTCTCATTAAAGGGCTCCTAGCATGTGTTTCCATCATTGCATAATTTTTTGGGAGAAGTTTCTTTCTTGTCATTTATGTGCATTGTAACTCATATTTTTAGTCTTGTGACTGAAAATAAAAATTGTAATGCTCTATTTCTAAGCATTTTTCAAGCAAGATAGATATTTCAGACTTATGCAATCTATAAGAACACCATTCTTCTAATAAAGTTCAACGATTTTTCCTTCTCAATGGCTATCTTATTGTGTGCAATTGATGATCGATATGTATTTTTGTGTTTTATGTTTAAATCTTCAAATATCAGTCAATTAAAATGACTAAATATACTACTAATTGATGTCAATTAATAATTAAATTGACTAAATATACTACCAATTGATAAAAATAAGTGAACAGTGAATAAATATGACTAAATATATGACCAATGAAATCAATGAATAAAAATGACTAAATAAGTGACCAATTAATAACTATCAATGACTAAATATATCAGTGAATAAAAATGACTAAATAAGTGACTAGTTAAATATAATAGTGAATAAAAATCACTAAATAAGTGACCAGATTACAACAATCAATGACAATCAACAACTAAATATATCAGTGAATAAAAAATGACTAAATAAGTGACCAGATTACAACAATCAATGAATAAATCAATGACTAAATATACTACCAAAACGATCAATCAAAACAACCAATAAATGACTATCATGTTATAAATTACTGGCAATAAACTACTAATGGTCACGTGATCATGTTCAGTCACTTATATGCAATTTTTGGTAGTTTTCCAGTCATATATTGTTGTTTCTATATTAGTGATATATACATACATATGTAGGTATGAGCATATGTAGATAGTAATATCTATGTATGCCCATATGTAGTACATATGCAAGCACTTGAATGGATATATATATTATTACATTATTATATTTAACTGTTTGTTATAAATATATATGTATATATGTATATTTAAGTGATTACTATATACCAGAGTGAATATATATAATATTGCTATAGTAAATATTTATATTTTGCAAGCACAATAAATGGTAGACCGATCATTCATAGTTTTTGAAATTAAGTCGATTGGTGTGACTTTTGGAAGAGTTTTGGAAAGGGTGATGAGGCGCCATAATTAGCACCACTTGTGGAAATTTAGTAAGTTGGTATTGAAGCCATGTAGTGGCTGAACTTGGTTTTGTTTCAAACTCATTTACTTAGCCACATAAAAATGGAGATAAGGAGACTAAACAACATGAGCTCATAGCTTTAAGTAGTTCATGATTTTGGTAGAATGTAATTAAGAATTGCAAAATCAATTAATGGGTTCCTATCATGCCAATTGTGGAGATTTTTTCTGAATTTTTTAAACTACTAAAATCAAATCTAGAACTTACCAAGCTAGTTGTAGCATCTGTGAAGGAAATCAAGTTGTTCTTGAAGAATAATTCAAAGATGAACATGCAATATCTTGTAATTGTATTCATTCATAAAGAATTGGGAATTGAATCAGCTTTGTTAAAGATGCCAGTCATGACAATAACCAGGGAGAATAGTTGACTATCATGAAGGCATTTTTCCAATGCTTGACATAGTTCTTGAATGGTGGCAATTTGGAAGAGCTATTTGAGTCCAATTAATAGCTGATTTCTATTATTGTTAAACCATTGTTTGTATAAATTCAGAGTAGTTGCTCACTATTTGGTTTTCAATCATTTGATAATCTAAGTTTTGTGCATTTACTTGTTATTTTAAGAGCAACATCGTATTTGAGAGTTAGAGAGCATAAATTATTCACGAAGGTTGTGAGGAGACCATAGTTTGAGTGCAAGTGCATTGGAATTCTATATTCCATTTCATCTTAAGTGTGAGGAGAGGCTGAGTTGAGTAGTCATGGTTATCATTTGAATCAACAATAGAGAAGAGATATGAGAATAAAGAAGGCAGTAGACTAAGTTATTGAGTGTATTAGGCAAGGAGTTGTAGGAAACTCAATTTGAGCTATTTTAATCAAGGCATGCTAATATATCTCTTTCTTTTTCTTTTTTTTTTAAAATTCTGAAACCAAGTTTTACTACTATCTGAATATGTTTGTGCTACCATTGTGTGCATATTGATGCTATTAGAAAGTGTGTGAGTGCATGTAAAAATGGATAGATTACCTAAGTATAGAGCTAAATTAGAATACAAGAGACAATTTGGATTAGGGAATAAGAAGAGCATGATAAGTAGTTATCATGAATTACATTATTAGATTATGAAGCATTACATGATTATAAGCATTATGTAAGAATATATTCAAGAGAAAGCAAACCCATTGGAAGGTTAATTCTCTCTGAAGCTATGTGAAACCCAAACCACCAACTTGTTAGAATATCATAGCAAGAGAAGCTAGGTAGGATAATATGATATTATTCAATTAACATAGTATTGTATTTGAATGAGTTTATATTGTTTTTCAACAAGAGGGTTTGAACATGTATTAGAAGTAAATACAGCCCCATTATCTTTGAATGATATTATCTTATACTTTGACCAAGAGTCTATGTTATCATTACCTTTTCACGATAATCTAATATTGAAGGAGAGGACTTTATGTCTTGGCAAACCAAAGCCATAATGTGAGGAGATTTTAAAGTGTAGAAGCACAAACTCCTCTCAAGTAGGAAATATTCTCCAGATTGGATATTAAATTATCATGCATTTAAAATATGTAAATATATGTGTCTCATTGAAAGAAAAGATATATGATTATATATGTACATGCAAACGTAGGCACCTTGTATAAATTATGCAAAGAATAACTTGGAGGGAGACCTTGAGGAATCTAAAGATTAGTCAAATGGTTCTTAGTTGAGTTATACCAGAAGTTTAATAGCTTATTATGTTGACTTATAATTGGAAATTACTATGAACATAAGATTTTATATCGAATCAAATTAAATGATATTTAATATCATGAATAACCAAATTGGTTATGGCATCCTAGAAGGTCGAAGCCATACTAGGCATAACACAATACGAAGAAGTAATCTTCAAATCAAGTTCACTTCTGGATTATTATACATATTGACATGTTGTCAGTGCTTTAGATTGAGACCATGTGTGTCTATCCAATGATATTGTGCCATTAGTAATAACTAATTATGTATAAAATAGGAGATTTATTACTCCCATGGTTAGAGAGAAAGAACTTGAATAAGAGGCTATTCCCAAACCCAAATTATTACAAGTATGCAATAAGGTATTCAAGAGATTGTGTGAAACCTATTAAATCAATATTGGTGTGTCATCACTTTGGAATGAAATATTGTTTATGATTGTTAACCTTGGGGGTAGACCAAGAGAAGAGTTAACCATAGGTTAGTAGAGTTTCCAATTCAAGTAGGGGTGGGTGAAAATACTACACCACTTTATAGAAAGTGGATTTATTATATAATGAAAACTTTGGCTAGAGTAGGTGTAAAAGTCATTGCTTACACTTTGTCGGTTCATTATGATCCAGGTTTGAATAGCTAGTCAGTAGTGTCATGCATGGTTGGAGGGTATCCATAGTTGTATGTCCATAGTAGTTATGTAGGACACAACACTAGATACTCATGTGTGCATTAGTAGAGGTTTCCATACCAAACTCTTCATCAAAGGGTAGGGCCATTTTCGGTTAGCAAGATGTGTGGGGGACCTCTAAGTCCATGGTTGGAGGAAAAGAACTTGGGTGATTCTCTCCCTCTTGTAGATATCAGTTGATTCTTGTGAAATAGAAGTATGATCCAGATGAGGACACCTTGACCTTGAACTCTTTTAAGTTATGAATTTATATATGAACATGATCATGGATCAATTATAATCTGTATTTGTAAGGATGAGTTTCATTTACTTAGAATTATATAATGTTATTTAATTTATGCAATATGAAATTATGTTTTGATTAAAGGTAAAAAATGGGTTTTGAAGGGGCTCAAAACCCTTTACATAAAAAATAAGCTGTAACGAAAGAAAAAGTCAACTAAAGCATGACAACCCACCCACAGCAAGACCACAACAAACAATCAACAAAAAAGAAGGAACCCACCCAACAACATTACATATTATTCAGGATATCTACAACCTCAACATCAAAAGCCACATTCTTAACGCCTTCATCCCCAACAACAAATAGATCATGAGCAGTAGCAATGACCTGAGCTTTGGTCTTGTTACGGGTTCAAATCTCAAGTCCACCCGATTTTACCTCCCTAATCAAAACACAACTCACACCCTTATCACCAAGCTTCTCACCTTCCATTAGCTTATCAAAAGCATCAACATCATCATCAACAACATCTTTACCATTTTTATCATTATCCACAGGGGACGCCATATTGGCAGATTCAACATTAAACCCAACTTTGTTCCCCTCCTTTCCTTTATCCATATTAGCAAAATTCCTTTCCATGAGGTTTTCCAAGGTGAGGATTCTTCCTTCAAGATTCTTCTTCAACAGAAGTGTTTCCTTTGCCACAATCTTCAAAGAATTCATCAAATCATTGATTTGATCCTAAATAGAGGAATCCTCCGTTTTGCTTGCAATACCCCTCACTTTCAGATTAGTCATATTCATTTCATGGAAAATCCATTTAAAAATCTTATAAAAAACAATAGAGCCCGCTTTAGCAGTTCCCAAAACATCAAAAATATTATCTTTACCGATATTAAAAACCTCTTTACCCTCTTTATCCTCCTCATGCAAGGAGCTAACCTTATCCGTATCAACAACAATCTCCTTACCCTTTTCAATAGCAATCGACATCCCAGTCGATGTTTTGATTTTTTGGATGGAATCCATGATCTTAGTAGAAACCGCCATCCTTTTCATCTACCTCTCTGAGTCCACCACAGGAGGGTCCACAACAACATGCCCAACCTGATGCCCACCAGAAGAAACCACAACAACCTGTTCCTTACCATCCAAAGACCCCACAACATTTTGTCTGCCATCCACTTTAAGAGGAGTGTGCAACTCAATATTTTTACAAGAAAAACTCACCACCTTCCTCATGCTATCCCCCACAAGCAATTCCCTATTTTTCAGAGCTAGGGGAGGAGACGACACCTCCCCAACCATATCCTTTTTTCTTTGGCTTAGCATTTCATCAACAGGTTCTTCATTGTTGGTCTCATAACCCTTGTTGGGGCTTGACCCCTCTTTTTTATGCTTCCCCAAAGTAGGGGATCTCATATCCTCATCCATAGTAGCAAGGGAGTTCGACACAAAATCCACACCATCCTTTGACTCTAACTCATGTAGAATAAGCTTCCTTTTTTCCCTATTTCTGCAGGTCACTTCCTCCTCAAAAATAGTCTCATAACCCTTATCCTACTTAATTTTCACATCCTTAGGATTCAAAAGTTGTTTAACCACATAAAAGGCTTTGCAATAATCAGAGATAAGGAGAATCAACCCCACATGAAGAACAAGGTTCTCCTGATTTTTCTTATGGTCAATAATTCCAGCATCCAATGAGGCCAAAAGGTAAAAAGGAATAGAAATCTTTTTCTTGTGATGAAAATGGTTAAGAAGGAAAAAGTGATAAGAATTTACCAGAAAATAATGACATTATAGGGAAATATACCTTATTAACTCCTCAACCTTATTAACTCCTCAACAACATCCTCCCACAGAGCCTTGATAGTCTTCCTCTGATATCCCTCGCTCTTTGCCGCTTTCAGGTCCTTGGCTTCCTCCCCTTTGAAGAAGATTTTCATAGCATTTTGCGCTTCTTTCTTGTCTTTGTAGAACTTCATACCTTTCATCGGTAAGCCAGTAATGTGAGCTATGAGGTCTTCAGTATTATCAAAATATGTCCCTCCAAGTTTCAACACCTTGTTATTCCAATTTTTGGCAACCAGAGCAATCGTCTGAGGGTTATTCCCATACACCTTTTCAATATAAGGATTTAGTCCTCGCTTCTCAAGAATCGCCCAATCCTCTAAATTCTTCTTAACAGCATTGCAAGAGAAGGGCTCCGCACGATTCCTATCACCACCCATGGCAGCCAAACTCATAGAGCCAAGAATATTCTCAACTTTCAGAATAGAAATGAAACTTCTCGAGAAAGCAACACTAAGGATACCCACAATCCGTGTAAGAAAATAGACGTGACAAAGGTAATTAATAAACATAGTAATCCACTCCCTACAAATATCCTCCTTAGTACCATCAGATCAAGTCGAGTCCTAAATACCACTCCTCCATATCATAACCTTCCACGTGATGATAAACATGCACACCTAGCGCCACACAATACCATTATTCCACTTATATTTGTGCTTCATGATTAATAGTTACAATCGCCTCTATAGGAAGAGGGTCATTTAAATCCCACTCCTGGGCCCCACAAACCCCCAAGTTAGCAAAAATATCCGCCAAACTATTTCCCTCTCTCAAAATGTGAGACATATAAAAATCATCAAAGGAATTAAGGATATCAATGGAATCCTTTATCATAGTTTCAATAGTCCAAGAGGAGGTAACACATTTTTTCAAATTATTATGATATTTAGAGAATCCCCCTCAAGCCACACTTTCTTAAAACCTTTCTTTTGAGCTAGTTTGAGACCATGATAAGCAACAACCCAATATGAAATTATGTTATTGAAAAGGAAAAAAATCATTTCCTATCTTTTGGAAACTTGTGTTATTCACTCTTTGAATTAAAACTTAGGTGAAAAATGTTGAGTAAACATTGGATATGTTACAAGGGGGGCCACACCAAATGTTATGTTAAATGGTTTTTTATTAAAACAAGAGCAATTTGTGTGTCCCCCCTATTTTAACCCCTTAATATCCACCATTTAAAAATAATAGTAGTTTATAAAGTAGATTCAAAGCACTACAACTCTAATTCTTGTTTCATCTTAAAATTTTGAGTGTAAATATCTTAAATTTCTCATCCACGATTAGTTTTTCCTAATTCAAAAAACAAAGTGGCTACTTAAAACCCTCTTCTGGCCCCCATTTCTCTACACATACCTTGAATCTTTTTTTATATTATTTGGCTATTTATTATTTCTTTTGTACTAGGTCTCTCATTTTACTAATACTTTTAGTTGGGACTCTTGGAGTATTAAAATTGATCAAGAATTCTTTCTTTACTTCTTCCTAGTCCTTATCATGCTCGGGATAACTATTTTTGTACCATTCTAGTAAATATTTTCTTAGAGTTCCTATGAAGTCAAATAGTTTAGTCTAATATTATTAATTCCCTTCCTCTGTGAGAGGGATAATAATATGAATATATTATTCATAGCCTCTCTAATATCTTTTCTAAAGACTCAAAGTTTGATTTGGGAATCCATAGTGTATTTGATTTCCTCCTTTAATTTGTGGCAAGGTTTTGCTATCTCTTTCTTCTTTTTAGGCCTTCTCGATGGTGTAGGTTTATTTTCTATGTCCTTATCTCTTGCTAACCTAATTGCAAAGAACTGTTTGAATCCCAATATCTCGTCATAGTCTACTACAAATTGCTTTTGCAAATCTTTATTTTCTTCTTTTGGCACTTCTTGTATTGAAACTATTATTCTTTTATATGACATGCATGATGGGTCTTGGTTTGGGGTGTGTGCCTCTTCAAAATGATGTTTAGTTTTTGGTAAATATTTGTATTTGTTAAAAACATTTTTTTAGCTATTGTTGACATGTCTTTTCCTAAATTGAACATGATTTTAGTTTCTTCTTCTATTTATTTTCTTCTTATTTTTCTTACTCTTATTAACTATTTTTTATAGATAATATTCATTAATAGATAGGAGTTTCTTAGGTATCTTAAGGAATTCCATATAAAAATCATCCAACTTGATTGTAATATTTGATAAATTTGGTGTTATTAGTGGTGATTTAGTCAAATGTGATAATATTGGAGCCTAACTAATTCCACAACTCTCTTAACTACTTCCAAAATTCTCTATCAATTATTTCCATAATACCTCATAATTCTCTATACTTCCTTTTAGGTATGTTAATATCCCCATGCTTTATCTAAATGGGAAGTCATCTTATTAGAGTTTCCAAAACTTCTATCTCCTTATTCTAGGTTTCTTTTTATTTTATATTTTTTGCAACACCTACACCATGCTCAACAACACCCACTTTGGCACACTTATTATTCCTCTTATACATATTTTATATTCTTTTGTGGTATCTTTCTTTTCTCTTTGTATTATATTTTTATCTCCTTTCTTCCTTGTTGCGGCTTGTCATGCTCAATTTTCTTGTCAATTTAATTTCTTCCCTATCTTCCTAGGATAAGTTTCTTACTACCTCCTTTAGCCATGGGTGTTGATAGTTTGGTATTACATTACTCCTTTATTTAATCCCATGATAGTTATTGTATGTCTACTTTGATTGGTCACATCATTTTAAGGGTTATTTTTGGAGATCCACCCTTTTTTGTTTGCCATCCCTGGATGGCTAACCCCCTTTCACAAGGCTAACACCAAGGGAATTCTACCGTAGATTATAGGAAAAATTACATAGGTTCTTCTGATATCTTGTTTGAATCTACAAATTTAATTTTAATTTTTAGTCTCTTCTCTAATCCCAACCAAGTTCCCAACAATGGAACCAATGTTAGCAAGAAAATTGGGGATCACAAACCAAAGTTTTGAGCCCTATGTATTCTCTACGAGTTGTGTTTATAACCTAGCAACAACAATAGTAGAAGGACAATTGGTTGTGTTAAAATGTAATATCTATACTTAGGAAATCAATATGGATGACATATGATACTCATCATGAAATACGTTACACATTTCTCAAATATTCATAAATATCCTATATATATTGTTATGCCATCAACACATTACATTCTCACCATTCCATTCTTATGTTTCTTCTATCCTATTTGTTATATTTTATTTCTTATCTATAACTATATATTTAGTTTGGGGCATGTTCCTTAAAAAATGTATCCTTAATTTGAGAGGCCTAATCAACATTGGGCTCCACATCCTCTTTGCAGTGGTTTTTGGTAGGATCTTTTGTTGTTATATAGTTTTCTTTATGTTGCTTACCTTGCCAACATTTATATAAGTCTAAAACCTTGAAAAGGTATTGAAGGAAGACAAAGTTTGATACCTTGCAAGGGTATTGGGGAAGGACAAAGTCCAATACCTTGAAAAGGTGTCACATCTCATTTGATTAGCCTAACTCGATCACTAGATTATTGTACTAATAGATTAAATGAAAATAATTCGATAAACAATAATTTTAATTATGTTAAGTATTGTTGAAGCACAAATAAGAATGATTATGTTGACAACTAATTGTGCAAGTAGGATAGGAATTATTGACATTCTCTCATGTTAGAGAGAGATATTATCATCGAGAAGAAGGTTTTAGCTAGTTTGGAGGTAACTTGTCATGATAGAATCATGCATACACACACTCAGACTCATGTAGATAGGTTGCATATATGTGAATAAGATTGGAAATTTTTAATTTTCTTATATCAAATATAATTACATTATTTATGAATGGTGTATATATATTTGCATGAGAACAAAATATTGTTACATAAATCTACATTATTTATATAATACAAAGAGTTCATGTCAACATTGAGTCACAAATATAAATCAACACAAGAGTGTTCTACTTGTTTGATATGTAATTGCATTCTAATATTCCACTAAGATGGTCCCCAAAATACATAGGAATTAACATTTTATTTTATTTTATTATAATAATGAATAAAAAATTAATATTAACATTATGATTTAATGTTAATACTACTATAATTAACACTATTATTAATTATTATTATATTTAAATATCAATGTTAATATTATTATTTATTTAAAATTTTGGTGAGAAGGTCCAAGCAATGTGGCATCCTCCTATATGAGAATGGATAAAGTTCATTTGGCAACTAAGCTAAGTTCAAATATATATTTTTACTTTGGAAATTATGCACACACCATTAGATTCATGCTTAGTTGTTTCTCTATGTTAGCAAATGAATTGGAATTTTCAAATATAATTCAAATATTAACTCTATTGCCCATGATGCACTAGGGCCAAACCACTAACAACTCTAGAAATGTCACAATTGCATTTGTGAATTTCCTCTAAATTTTAGAGGTACATCTCCCTCGTAAGATTTAAATGATTAAAGGTATGCTTTTTACTAGAAAGCAGGAAAGGTGACAAATATTAACTCATGAAAATGTAGCTAGTGGAAGTTGAACCAAAAGAGAATCACAAATCACTTAGCGCACCGACTAGAATCGATCATCAAGAAAGGAGATTGAAATATATATCATAATTTCAATAAATGAATGCAATGCACCAATGGATGCTTTACATAGAAAATGTGCCCAAAGTATGCACATAACTCACAGATTGGTACGATTAACACTAAATTCAAAACCATGATTCACAAATCACAAGTTGTTGCAAACATGAGTGAATTAAGAGAAAATAGAAATAAATTTTTTCCTTTTCCTCTGTTACAACAAAGTGCAATTTAGAAAATTCGGACCCTCAAAAAGTCGCTCTAAACAAATATATAGCGAGATAGATCCATCACTATCTTGAAAATTACTAAATGTTTGCTAAATATAATGATGCTTTCTTACCGCTCAACTGCCTAACTTGGAGACCAATAGACGAAGAAGCATTAATGGACGAAAATAATTATATTTGAAAATGATAAGACCTCAGATAGTCCCTAAACTCCTCTTGTTTCAATTTTTTCCTTGTGGCTAGCCATCATTTGCAATTAACACGGTTCACTGACACAATAGTAAATGGCTAATTCATGTTAACCATAGGATCACAGATGGAAACTATTCAGATGAGAGATCAATTCGGAGAATTTAAATAAATATTGGTCACATCAAAAATGAATTTAGGCCACATCACAATCCTATCATTTAACAAATCTCAATGAAATCTAGCTCAGATACACTCCCAAATTCCTATAAATTTGATGAACACATTCACATTTCACCAGTTGAAAGCATTCTAAAAATGGTGAGTGCACAGAGTGATGGCATGTCGATGAATGATTTCATCATGATTGAAGAGATCGAGTGAAGTCCTCTCTTTAGACTGCTATTAGGTCAGTTGAGAGAGGTTTTCATGGTCTGAAGTGAAGTGGAGGAAGAAGTGTTGTGCGACATACTGGGAGAAAGGTTTCTGAGTTAGGTCCATGTACACAATGCTACACTTCTTGAGAGTTTTGTTTTTACTGTTGTTCGCACTTCTAGATAGAGATACTAGGGAATGAGGGTAGTTGAATGCATGTTTACAATCGAGTTTCTACATAGGGTGAATGTAGCTCTCGTAGGGCTCAACCATTATCCATGAATTGGTTTGATTGGAGATGCTATCTTCATCACAACCGCTACCCAGCATGAGGCAAAAAATGAAGTTGTAACCCTCCTTTGTGTGGGAGTGGTTCAAAATGATATGGGGTTGTTTGCCTAATTATTGCAATCCCATGAAAACTTGATGTCACCAACCCAAATTGAGCATCTCCAAGAGGTGGTGGAGGGAGTCTGCATGTTAATTTTCACTCTGTGTGTTTGAAAAAGATATTTTGATGCGCCCAAATTTTGTAACCAATTTTGTAACACCAATAATATAATATAATGAAAACATTTTTTTGATATTCTAGTGTCTTGTTCTTTTTGAATGTTTCCTAGTTTCAATTGTTTTGTTGTATCTTGCAATGGTATTGATTCATTTTACCTCTATAGAGTACCTTGTAATTATGCAGCTTCAACTGTTCATTAATTATGTCTGAAAAAGTTGTTGGATCACACTATAATGAAATCAATCTACACACTTGTCATCTCTACTTTCTTTCAAACAATGCCCTTGGAGGCGGTAAAACAAGGGGTTTGTGAAACCCTAGTGGGAATCATCGATGGTTTTAAAACTAACCAAAACTCCCAACCATACTTGAAAAATCTTTAACTTTCATTTACCGACAGTCTTTTTGACAAGTTCACAAACTTTAAGTACGAACCACCAACATTAAATTTTCAAGTTTAAAGGCTTCATATCACACTCCCATTACTCAAGGATTTATAACAATTTAATAACATACCACCCACTTAAAATAATAAACAAGTTCAGAGATAAAATGATGTAAGTAGAGGTTAGAATAACCTAGGTGGAGCCCACTAGGGTTAGAGAAACTCAATGAAACATCGAGACGTATCTAAACTTAGTAAAATTTGAATGAGGGCACTAATTTTAAGGGTAATGACCAAAATTAGGGTAATAGTGGCTTTGACTAGGGACAAGGATTGGAAGGACATAGCAAGGAACCCAAAGATGCTTATAACTAGTTCTTTATCCATTGGGCACATAGTCATAAATAGAGGAAGAACCACACCAAAACAAAAACCAAAACCCAAAACCAGGCACAACAAAAAGTGACACACCAAAAGGGAACTATGTATAGGGTAGGATAAGACCTACCAGAGGAAAGGTGAAAGACCACTCATGTGAAACCAATGACTGGTTGAGATAAAAATGATCCAAAACTAAAAAATCTCATCGCCCCATGCAACTTCTGAAGAATGGCAAAGACTTGGGCCACCTTAACATTCACAATGCAAAGGGAATTCCACAACCCGTCATTTTCCCAAATATCCACAACTCATCATAGATTTCTTTCTGAGGTAGATAATATTGTATAAAAACATCCATGTTACCCTTCACTCCTCTCAGTGGTTCAGTCATCCGAATAATTTCATTTTCGTGCAACAATTTTGAATTTTCTAGTATCATTGTAACAATGTGATTTTTCATCTCATGGACAACCACTTCATCACCATTGCATCTTTGCGATCCCATTATATTTTCACCGTCAACTAATTCAGGACTTTTCACTTCATCAACATCCGAAAAACAAGTATCTTCTCCTACCATCATATCTTGAGCACAAAAACTTGGAACCTCAAATAGAGGATTGCCCTATACCTCAACTGACTCATTGAACATAAATAGAGGATTAGACCTCATATACCATTTCACTTCACCCTCCTCATTTACAAACTAAGGATCCTTGTCATCCTTTTTCATCATATCCCAGGTTTCATAATCAAGATTTTTGAAGGTGAACACTTCATATTTTGGAGTGATCATAGAGTCCAGTAACTGGTTTTCCTCAACAAGATTACAAGAAATAATTGTAGCCTTAGAAGAAAGAGGAGAAAGAAATTGAAATACATAAGTTTTTCATACCCAAGGTGAAAAATCCTCATCTTCACTAGATGAACTGAGGTCATTCTCTATTCCAAGTTAGGTATTTAGGCTATATACCTAAGTGTTCTAGGCTTGATTAATCTTCTCTTCATTTATTTTTTTATCTTGTTGAAGGTGTATAGCTCAAGACTATCAAATTCATGTTTTCATCAATAGGACACGGTTGATCAACAATATATAGATATTCAAGGGACTTGTAAACATGTGATGGATGAGTAATAATAGAATTTATAACACCATCCAACTTCAAAATCCCCACAGTGATTAGGTCATCTTTAATAGTCACCGCTTCAAGCTAAGCTTGTTTTATCCTACAAATTTTATCTCTATTTAGAATAAGTTGAACATCAAGATTCAAAGTAGACATAAATATATGGAACTGAATTACCTTGCTCGATTGCTCAAGCAATGGAATTCGTTGAAGTACTCGATTGAAATGATGTACAAAATATCTCATAGGTTCTTTTTCTTCCTTCACGATTTGGAAGAACTATCGTAATAAATCATCAACATTGATAGAACCTTTAAAGAATCTAAGGAACGTTTCTTCAAGAATGCTCCAACCAGTTATACAACCTTTTTCTAGTGCTCTAAACCATTCTATCACTTTTTCAGTTAGGCAATCAATAAAAAGCCTAACAAAGACATATTCTTCCTAGATTCTTAGAATCCCACTTATTGCGGTCATAGCTAAAATGTGTTCATCTGGATCGTGTGAATCATTGCTAGAAAATTTTGGGATTTTATTTTTTGAGTTAGCGGGTAGATCATTATATTGTGAGAGGGCTATTTGTACAATATAATTTCCATAAGGGTTAGAAGCCATGATCATTTAGAGTCGCCAACTCCACTATGGAGTGAAAGGAGATGAAAATACTAGGTCGATTCCTAGCTGGTGGTTGAGCTGGAGGAGGATCCTGGTGCTGATTAGGATGTTGATTGGGACATTGAGGTGGATTATCAGTATTCAAACACTAGCCTAGGGGGATGTTCAACCATGGGTCTGGGTGGACAATGGGCATGTTCTTCTTCTTCTTCCAAGATAAGATTATCTCACATATAGTCAACAACACTCCTTCTGTACCTCCAAGCAAGTGTATTAAATTATGAAATGGTGTATTCTTGCTCCGCTTGCATCCATTCTAAACCAGGCTGAAGTTCAGGAAATACATTTTCATGAGGTAGTACCATTGTGTTGCATGACCTAGAAGCAATTCGTTAAAATTATATTTATTTCCCTAGCAGAGTCACTAAAAATCTATTAGTGAATGAATTGGCCTTTTCAAATATAATTCAAATATTAACTCTATTGCCCATGATGCACTGGGGCCAAACTGCTAACAACTTTGGAAACGTCACAATTGCATTTGTGACTTTCCTCTAAAATTTAGAGGTACAAATATCTCATAAGATTTAAATGATTAAAGGTACATTTTTTTATCAAAAAGTAGGAAAGGTGACAAACATTAACTCATAAAAGTGTAGTTAATGCGAGTTGAACCAAAAGAGAATCACAAATCACTTAGCACATAGACTAGAATGATCGATGATCATCAAGAAAGGAGATTGAAATATATATCATAATTGAAATAAATTAATGCAATGTAGCATTGGACGCTTTACATATAAAACATGCCCAAATTATGCACACAAGTCATAAATTGGTTCAATGAACACTACATTCAAAACCATGATTCATAGATCGCAAGTTGTTGCAAATATGAATGAATTAAGAGAGAAAACAAAAATAAAGTTGTTCCTTTTCCTCTATTACAACACAGTGCAACTCAAAAAATTTAGACCCTCCAAGAGTCACTTTAAAAAAATATATAGAGAGATAGATCCATCACTATCTTGGCAGTTACTAAATGGATGCTAAATATAATGCTTTCTTGCCGCTCAACTACCTAACTTGGAGACCAATAGACAGATAAGCATTAATGGCCAAAAATACTTACATTTGTAAATGATAAGACCACAGATAGTCACTAAATGCCTCTTGTTTCAAATTTTTCCCCATGGCCAACCATTATTTACAGTTAACATAGTTCATCGACACCATATTAAATGGATAATTCATGTTAACCATAGGATCACATGTGCAAACTATCTAGATGAGAGATCAACTAGGAGAATTTAAATAAATCTTGCTCACACCAGAAATGAATTTAGGCCACATCACCATCCTATCATTTTCCAAGTCTCAATAAAATCCAGCTCAGATACACTCCCAAATTCCTATAAATTTGATGAACATAGTCTCATTTCACCAACCGAAAGCATTCTAAAAATGGCGTGCATAGAGTGATGGCATGTCGATGAATGATTTCATCATGATTGAAGAGGTTGAGTGCAATCTTCTCTTTAGACTACTATCAAACTAGTTGAGGGAGGTGTTCATTGTCCAGAGTAAAGTGGAGGAAGAAGTGTTGTGTAACATACTGGGAGAAAGGTTTCCAAGTCAATTCCATGTACACAATTCTACACTTCTTGAGCATTTTGTTTATACTATTGTTCGTACTTCTAGACAAAGAGATTGGGGAATGAGGGCAACCAAACGCATGGTTAGGCCCAAGCTTCTGCATAGGGTGAATGTAGCTCTCGCAAGGCTCAACCATTATCCATGAACTGATTTGATTGGAGATGCTATATGAATCACAACCGTGACCTAGCATGAGGCAAAAAAAAGAGCTATAACCCTCCTTCGTGTGGGACTAGTGCGGAACTATATGGGGCTATTTGCCCAATTTCTGCAATCCCATGAAAACCTGTTGTCACCAGCCCAAATTGAGCATCTCTAGGAGGTGGTGGAGGGATTTGACGTGTTAATGTTTGTCCTATGTGTCTAAAAAAGATATTTTGATGCCCCCAAATTTTGTAACCAATTTTGTAATATCGATAATATAATATAATGAAAGCATTTTTTTGATATTTTGGTGTCTTGTTCTTTCTGAATTTTTCCTAGTTTCAATTTTTCTATTGTATCTTGCAATGGGATTCACTCATATTCCCTCTATATAGTACCTTATAATTATGTGGCTTCAACTGTTCATTAATTCTGCATTTCTATGATTCATTATGATAAGTTGGAAAAAGTTGTTGGATCACACTATAATGAAATCAATCTGCACACTCGTCATCTTTACTTTCTTTCAAACAATACCCTTTGAGGTGGTAAAACAAGGGGTTTTTAAAACCCTAGTAGGAGCCGTCGATGGTTTTCAAACTAACCAAAACTCCCACTCATACTTGAAAAATCTTTAACTTTCCTTCATCGGCGGTCTTTTTGACAAGTTCACAAACTTGAAGTACGGACAACCAACATTAAATTTTCAAGTATAAAGGCTTCATATAGTGCTCCCATTACTTGTGGAGATACAAATTAATAATATACCGCCCACTTAAAATAATGAACAAGTTTAGAGAGAAAACAATGTAGGTAGATGTTAGAATAACCTAGGTAGAGCCCACTAGGGTTAGAGAAACTCAATGAAACACCGTTGTGCATCTAAACTTAGTAAAATTTGAATAAGGGCACCAGTTTCAAGGGTAGTGACCAAAATCGGGGTAACACTCTACATCAAATCAAACTTTGAGTTATGGGATTCTAAGTTTCCATGCGTGCAATTCTTATTTTAAAATAACTTGATCGATTGGGAGTTGCTAGCCATTATAGAAGGTATACATTAATATGAAAGTATTCCTTTAAAGCTTTCTTGAGTTGATTGAATTCCTTGTGTAGATACCGAAAATTGGTCTAGGCCTGCGAGTACACATTCAACATAATTTTCTATTATCCATGGTCATGATTAAATAATTTTATTATTTAATTACCCTTTCTAACACATATTTCATCTATTAGTTGAATACCCCTTTTTAATTAATTCATTAAGTCATTTATTCAACCTTGATTAATTAAATAAATCATATTTGTTTAAATATGTCGCTAACTAATTAGTTCTTCCTTCTTAATTAAATATTTGTTATTTAATTAAACCCCCTTTATCTATAAATTAAATATTTATTATTTAATTACCCCCTTTGTCATATTTCAACTATAATTAAATATCTTTATTTAATTATTCAATTTAACCCTCTTTAAATATAATTAAATATTTACTATTTAATTATTCAATTCCACCTTTACAATAGTTAAATTAAATAAATTATCTTTATTTATTTAATTAAATTCATTTCATTTTCGAATGTTGAATTAAATTAACATTTAATTCATTTTTAATTGTTTATGTCACATTCTTCTATCATTCAGTTATCTAAGTCATTCACTTACCTTTTGACTCGAGATCTATTTTTAGTTCTCCAGTTATCTCCGGATTCAACACCTGTTTCTGTTTGTGAGAAGACTCTCAGTCACAACTAGTCTGATAACTAGTTCTAACGCATGTGCATGAATGTGTCTATTAATTAAATATATTTATTTAATTAATTAATTTAATTATGCATTCGAATTCTTCATCTTCGAGTTCTAACTTTGTCTTTGACATACAAAGTCTATTTCTTCTATTTTCGAAGACTCTTAACTGAAGATTAAGATCTTGAACTCTTGTTCTTCCTATTTTCGAACAGTCTTGACACAAGATTAAGTTTTCATTCTAATTTAATCTTTATCCTACACTCATGTTCTAACTCACGTTCTATTTGACACAGAACTCACATCGCATGACATTCATCAATCTCATCCGTCAATCTCTCTTTCAATCTGAGCTGATCGTTCGAAAACCCAAAATCTATAAAATGGCCTATCATTATCATTATTCCTCCTCCCAAAATCATACACTTTTGAGAAGAAACTTATCTTTGATATTTTTCTTAGACATTCAACAAGGTTATGCTTGCATCAATACTAAAAACCTAAGGGAAAAAATACTGAAAAGGAAAAATGGAGAAGAGCAATCGAGATAATTCAAAGGAGTGGACGCATATTCGGTGAGAGCTTTCCAATTAATTTGTTTAGTTTAATTATGCTTACTTGTTTTTGTTCTTTGTTGTTTGATTTAGATTAATATTGTTTAGATTAGGATTAACATTGTTTATTCTAGTTGCAGATCGATTCCATATTTTATTCTATGTTACACCTTGTTATAGAGAAAAATATGTATACATGTTCCTTTGCTTGATTGGTTCAATCCCATGATATAGTTCACTTGTTACTACTAATTGGATTATTTAAGTGCACATGTCATCATGTGTGGAATGGGCATGAGGCCACTCCATTTTCCAGCCTTCACAATTATACACTAGTTGTCATAAGAAGGGTTTCCTTGGACACTAGGTTGTTGGTGCCTCCTTTTGCTTGGAACTTGGATAATGGAATGACACATTTAATTTATTTTTCATATGAGGTATTCTTGAGAAAAGAGGGAAAATCACATAGGGAGGGTCATTGTTTTTTTTGGAAGATATCCATAAAGCCATATTTGGGCTTATTCTCTATACATTGCTTGGTGGAGTGTATCTGTAAGTGTAAAATAACTTTGTGTAGGTGACTGTATCCTTTCCATAAGGTACCCCTATAAATGCTATTTGAATCACTACCAAATAAATTTCATGAATTTCCTTGCTTTTACGACCATCTCTATTTAGTTGATACTTCTCTAAGGAATAATTGGTTCAAATAAAAAATCTTAAATTTGTCTACTACTTCTAATGCATGTGTGCATACTCCCGTTGCTAGTTATTTTATAATCATTTAAAAAGAAACAAAGAAGAAAACAATATAATTGGGAAAGTGGTATGATAATTATTTGCAATAGCTCAATACCTAAATAATAGCCATATCCAAGTAAAAAAAACCATAAGTTTCCTTCGACTATAAACATATAAGGACTTATTAAGGAATATAACCTAAAATCTTGAATACCATTTTCTTTAAAAGCAGAATGCAATGAAATATTTAAATAGTAAAGGATTGGGGTAAAACATGTTGCAACTAATATGTTTTTCCTAAAGTCATGTGATTAGGAATATGGATGTAGTATGTTTTTGAAAAATGCAATTTTTCTTAACTTCTTGAATTGAGAATAAAATTGGACAAATGTTTGATTTTAGATACATTTAAAAGGGTAAAAAATCCCCTACAAATTGCACAACCAAATGACAACTTAAGGTTTGTCAACTAAATATTTTATTTTAGAATTATTATTGTTGTGGATGGAAAACACTATGTGATTATGTCTTATGTCACATTGGTATGTATCTAGTTTAGGAGAAACACGCTTGAGGATCTTTTCCTCTCTTCTTTTTCTTTCTATATTTTCTCTCTTCCCTCTCTAAGTATTCTATATTAAATAATTTGAGATAAAATTACAAAAGGTTGGAGAATTTTACAATGGGTTGTATAATTGTGGTGCTCTTATATTTGAGGTGAGAATTGGTGAACATTCTATATGAACTGTTACCTTGTGCTTCCTTGAGCCTTCAATAAATTGCATCTCTCTTACTCATAGACCTCATGGTAGTCAACACAAATGTTCTTTACCTCTTGTATTTTTGTTAAGTGTGTCTAGTTCATATTGAAAAGAATCATATATATTTGTAGTTACATAAGTGTCAATTCTCAGTAAAGGTACGATTTCCTCCTTGAAGGGAAATTCAAATTAAATTGGGTATAGTAACCTATTTTTTTAAGAATAAAGGTTAATAGAGGATTGAAACTAATATGGCCAAATAATTAACTTGATTTTGATTGTTTAGTAGTAAAATGAATTGGAATATTTAGTAGAAAATTTCATAAATTTTGCAGCTAAGGAATTGATAATATATGTCATCATTGAGTCGATTTGGGATGTCGCCAAGTTGTCAAGGGTTATCATTACACTATAAAAATCTAGGCTCTATCATTTGAGTATGGCTAAGATAGAAGATTATCCAAGGTTTCCAAATGTAGCCAACAAATTGTCTTTTGTTTACTATTGTTGTGATATGAACCTAGTGAGCTGTATTATAGAAAAAATTACTCTTAAATGGTTGGATTTTTTGAAAAAAAATTCTAGGTTTTGTTCTTCATTCTTCGACCTTTCCATAACAAGTTGAATTTTCAAAACTGGACAAGTTATGTGAAATATATGACCATTTAAACATTGTCATGTTTGATGTAAATTACAAATTGGAAGTTGAGAAATGATACATGATTTAAGTATGTAAATTTAATGATTATTATCATTATTTCTGAATATATTATTATGAATATGAGTGAATTTATTAAATATATTATCATAAGATCCTAGGGAATGGTTCTATATTCAAGGAATTAGAGAATGAGGAAGTAAGACTTCTTGTTCCTAAATTACCTTGTATTGAATAAAGTTAGAAATTATACTTGTGTTTCAAATTGGGTTACTTAATAGCGTGAACATGAAATTCCCAAGCTCCCTTTGGGTGATTTTATTTTGTTTAAGTACCGGCCACACTCTCCCTTTAAAAAGCGATATCGAGCTCCTTTCTAAAGGCTTATTGTGATACCGCCACTTGTCAATCGAGCGCTCCTTGCAAGGTTTCCTTCTCTCACATTTCAAAAGCTTCCGTCATGCTTCCACATGTCAACAGTTCACAATCTTCAGTGCCCCTTTGCATCACTCTCCTTTCGGTCCTCGACCACATGCAACGTAGCATCAGTCTGTGTGCATTTATTGGCAGACCCCACCTTCAACGCAATATGCTTGGAGACATCCACGTGTCTTCACAGTGTAGGATTTTCATCGCTTAAGGGGGAGAACAAAAGTCGGCCCCGACCGCTTGCCACATGGTCTTCTTAAGGTTTCATCGTGAAGGAGAACTGAGCAGGTGACAACCTATCACCAATTTCCATATTCTGTAAATGTCCCCATGAGTGAATTACACATGTCAATGCTTTGGTTTGTTGGGACCATTACCATCATTCGTAGGGGATGCATCTGACTCTAGGGAATCCTCGTTCATGGCTCAAATCTTTTCTATTGCAATGACAAGGGGAATCATTGCTCATGATTGGAGGATATTTTTTGTTATTGGCTCACCGAGCTAGGTTTCATTATAAATACTGCTTCTTCCATCGAAGCAAGATTTTAGATTTGGATAGGAGAAAAGGGTTAAAGAACTAGGCATTTACCACATTTAGATTATTATAAAGACTTGCAGACTATGCCATTGTTTGGCCTTTCTATTTTCTTGAAAAATTCTTGATAAAGTTTTACTGTGTCATTGTGGTGCTAAATGTTTCATTTGCAGAAATTCTATAAATTTAATGCAAGTTTACTGGTTTAGATCATGTCCTTGACTCCTCTTTTCAGTAAATGTGTATGAATATTATTGTATGTCATTGAGTGAATCATTTAGACTTTTCTCTTTATTTCCTTTAATTTTGGAACATAGCAGATTGTTGAAAGGGCCCTTAGATCGCATCTACAAGATAGATCTATCATGCCTTACATCTAAACCTTGGTGCATCACCCTAGTAGGATCCTTTTATTTTATATTTGCTTCCTTTTCCCATTCTAAAACCCCAATTATAGAAGATCAGACTTTTTTAAAATCCAGAGGTTACTCAGTTTAGCGCAATATGTTCTCCCTTTAACCGAGTTTCCCACAAAGGGTTGTTACCTTGTCATTTTTTGGCATCAACAAATAGTATTCATTAGACAATTTTACCTTGGAAATATACTATTCAAGTTGAATTTTTAAAGGACTAAATGTTAGATACAAACTTTATCTTTTGGACATTGTCTATATATACTCCAGTGAATGTTGAGATATCATACGAAGATGATGGGGAAATTTTCATGCTATAAATTTTGATTTACATTCATAAGTGCATTGTTTTGGTTCATTTACATCCTCTTTCATAATATGTTTATCAATAGACAAGTACATCATATATGAGTTGCATGGGCATATAGGTATGCTAGCTCAACATTGATCACTTAGTACCTTAGATTTTATCACGCATGTTGACCCATACAACTAGAAATTTTGTGATGGGTTTATTTTTTAATTCTATTGTTTTCTTTTATATAATTTTCTTTTTCATTTTTCTTTGTTTCGTATTTTTTCCTCATTTATGAGCCATTTTGTTTTATTGTTTTACTCTTGAATTTACTTATTTTTATGCATTTGTTTGTATTTATTTTACTTATTTTTTTCTTTTATATATATATATAAACTAAATATAAACTAAATTTATATATAGTTTATATAATTTTATTTTACTTTTTTCTTTGTTTCGTATTTTTACTCATTTAAGAGTCTTTTTGTATTATTGTTTCACTCTTGAATTTATTTCTTTTTATGCATTTGTTTGTATTTATTTTACTTATTTTTTCTCTTATATATATATATATATATATAAACTAAATTTATACAAATGAAACAAACTAAATTTAGTTTACCTTTTTATAGTTGGTTTATTTCATTTGTATAAATTTAGTTTTCCTTTTTCTTAGTTGCATTTATTTACTCTTGTTGAGGCTTTTTGTTTTATAGATTTACTCTTGCATTTATATTTGTATTTTCTCATTTCTTTGTATATATCCATTTTATTTTAAATCATAATAAAATGGATATATTTATTTTTACTTGTTTATATTTTTCTTCTTTTTATTTTACATATATATACATATTGTTTATATATATGTTAACAATACATATAACCTCTTTATTGTTAATATATATATAACCTAAATGTTTGATATATAAGTATATCACTTAAATTAGACATTTAGGATATCGCTTAAATTAGACATTTAGGATATCACTTAAATCACACATTTTTATATTTATATTTTTATATTTTTGGTGTTTTATCTCTTGTTTAATGGGTTGTGTTTCTGTTTTTCTATTTTGTCCCTCAAAATTTGTGCCCCCTACCTCTCCCCTTTCCCCTCTCTTTTTATCTGGTGTTATTTTTCAATCAACCATTTTTCTCCTCTTTCTCTACCATCCTGATGATGGATCACAGAGTGTGATCCAAAACATTGATGCAAAAACTTCTACACAATCTAATCCAAAAGCAATACTGAACTTTCATATGGATTGTGGAAACTTGATATCATTAATCGATACCCTTCATGGGAGGGAATTATGTTTCAAATCCAAGAAATTAGAGTTGCTGAGGATCAAGCTCACTAAGAAGATTGCAGACTTAGCCTTTCTAAAAAGATGTAGATGCCAAGTTGTTCCCCTCCTTTACCAAGGTCAGCCACCACCTCTAGAGCCACCACACTAAGCATATTTTTAGATGTACCAATTTGGCCCTCCTCAGATCAGTTATCTAGTCAACCAGGGTAGCTATCAACCACTTGAACTTGAGATAACTCCCTCTTCATCTTGAGCTTGCCAATGCTCTTTGCCTAGATATCTGAATTTTCCTAGATATATCCTCGCACATGAGAGCCTTGGGACATCAAGATGAATGTGTAAGAAGGAAGAATTTTTTTTTTAACTCTACAGCACAAATTTTCCCTCTCTCATCGTTCTCTGGTTGATGTGGGCTCCTCTATCTCGGCTCCTTTAGCATTCAGCTCGTAGTCCTCTAGTGTTCAAGCTTTTTCAACCTCCCGATTCCATTCAGCCTCTTCTACCCATTCTCCAACTTTGTCTTTTGGTGATCAAGCTATGTCTAGCTCAAAGTCCTCTGGTGATTAGGATCCTTACCATTTGACTGCCTCTTCCCATTCTCCCTCCCTCTCGGTTGCTTCATCGGTCCTCTCATTCCCATGCTCCTATTCTCATTCCTTACCTTCTGATGACATCTCTTCACTCACAGGTTGCACTAAAGGTTTTCCCTCTCCAAATGTGGTCGTCTCTTCCTCTTGACACATCACGCAGCTGAGATCCTCCTCCCATCTTCCTTCACCCATCTCCAATCATCGACATTCCTTTCACTGCAAGTATGAGGCTATTCCTTCTTCTAGACGGGTTTCAAAGAATGACTCAATACATTTTCCATGGAGTCCTCCTGCTCAGGGTTCTCAGCTCAACATCTCGCAGGCCTCGATCACTCTCTTGTCACCTCTCAATGGTAAACCGGATAATAATCCAGGTACGAATGCCACCTCTTCATGTTCTATCCAATTAATTTCTTCTCCCAACATTAATTTATCTGATTCTTCCTCGGATCTTCTCCTTTCTCGGACTCCCTCTGAGTTCGCCTTCCCTCCAATTGAAGCGCCTCCCTTGGTTTTCTCTTCCCAAGTCCCTTACCCCTCTCACTACATGCCACCCTCCGCTTCTATTTCTCTCATCCCAATCCTTGGCACCCTTGTCTTGCATGCCTCTGGTCTCATTGGATCATGAGTTGTGTCGTGCTTCTCATGCATCTCATCAACGAAATGCATGTTCTTCTTCTAGCCAAGCACCCCTGTTCATGATTGGGAGTCTAGGCTGGTTGTCAACCTTTTCGGCGGACAAGGGTTGCAGACTGTTGCAGATGGTGGTTGCACCGACAAGGTCTTGGGAGTTTGAAGAAAAATGAAAAGGGTTTGCAGGAAGCGGGAATAGGTGTGCCCCACATCTGTCTTTTCAATTTTCTTTGCCTTTTTTCTCTTCTGGCTTTCAAAACATAATTTTTGTTTTTACCAAGCACAAATTTGTATAAAACAAAAGGGTTGTTTTTCACAAGTCAAACTGTAACTTTTCCAATGAGTGGGAACACTGAAAATGGGGGGGATATGGCAGCCTCAGGGGTAATGTGCATAGGTTCTGGGGCAGTTGATGCTATTAGCATTCCAAAACATATTGATATATTGGGAGAATCAAACAAGCTTATTTTTCCAATGGTGACTAGCAACATATCAAAATAGATAATAGGAAATGAGGCAGGGGTTGATTACACAGTAGCTATTGGGGCTTTTGAAAGCATAAACAGTGATGCGCAGTTTCAGGGGAATATGTCCGAAGTTTTAGATCTGGGGAGCTCTCAGATTCCTTTTAAATCACCTGCACACCTCCCAGGGGGGTCCTCAACAACAACTCTATTTGGCACATGGGGATCATGTGTGATGGGCTATCCATAAGATAGCCAGTTAAACGCTGGGGAGGGGTGTGTGTATGTAAATGAAAAACAGTACAGAGGGATTTTAAAATGTAGGCAAATTCAAAAAGTAAAGTTGGCAAAGAGAGGGAAATTCATTGTAATTCTTCCAAGGCTAGAGCATAATTGTTTATCAAACACTGTTGATTCCTAGCAAGCTCAAAAAGTGGAATCTGTAGTTAAGAAGAAAGTGTACCCAACAACTCACTCAATCTCAGTCATGAACCAGCCCGAAGAGGTAAACATTCTGACAAGCAAGGTAGGAGGGGGTGAGGGTAAACTTTCTGATTCATATAGTCCTACTATAACACCTCTATTGTGGTCCTCTAAATTTTATGTCAATGAGCTAATGGCCATGAAAAAGAGGCTCCAATCATTAGAGACAAGGGGGCTATATGAAGATAGTAAAATGAAGGAGATCATGGACGTCAATTGGCAATTATCAAGGGAGAAAAAGTTTCTCAAAGAAGAAATAAATAAACTTCAAATCTCCATGTCAAAAGGAGAGCAAGAATTGAGTTCGATAAGGCAAGTTCTAGCACAAAGTGGCACAACCGTCAAAGGCATATCAAGAGAGGTAGATGAAAGCAGCAACATGCAGATAAAAGAGTTACAATCAGTTTTGGACAGCGTGAAGATAAAAGAAAACCAACTAAAGGACCAACTAGAGGAGGCCAAAAGTTGGGCTCATATATTGAAAGGTCCCTCAGACACAAACATGGATCTCAAAGAAAAGCAGGTTCGAAGGAAGATAAGAGAAGAGAATGAAAAAAATATCAGGGCTATGAATGTCATTATTAAAGGGCTAAAGGACTATGGGGAGAAAGAAACCACAAAGGAGCTAACAAAATATTTTTTCAAGGACGAGTTACAATGGACAGGAGTCATTCAACAAGCAAACATAATTGGAAAATGGGTGAAGGATGGCAAGAGTAGGCATGTAAGGGTCACTTTGGCGAATATTGAAGATAAGAAAAGGCTGTTAAGGAACAAGAGGTTCCTTAAGGGTATGCAAATATACCTTGATGAAGACTTAACAATAGTACAAGAAGAAGAAAGGCATAAACAGTGGGAAAAAGTAAAAACAACAAGGAACAAAAGAAAATGGGCTTGGTTACAAAATGGGAAAGCTCAAGTCAGTGACAAAATTACACACCAAAAATAGGAACTTAGGGCCCACTAGGATCAGTTATCAATGGTAAGTTGGAATTGTAGAGGTTACTCATGGAGAAGAGGACTTGGTTTAGGGCCCATAGTAGATGGAAAGGACATCATCATTCTTATGGAGACTCATGAGCACGATGGCTGTAAGATCCCAGATTTTGAAGGTTATAAAAAATATTCCATTTGGAATGAGAGAACTGATAGTGGAAAAGGACATGGTGGAGTTGCAGTCCTAATCAAAGAATCATGGTGCAATAGCATTCAAATCGAGAAAGAAGACCCAAACAAACAATATGTTTGGTTTAAAATAATAGAAAATCATACTGTCATAAGAGTGGCAGCATATTACTTCACTCCAAAAGGCTCCAAATCCTACAAGAAAAGGAACCTTGATCATGAGGACCCTTTTGCTGCTCTAAAAAAAGACATTTCGGTCTATAATGGCATGGGAGAGGTTATTTTAATAGGGGATTTTAATGTAGGAACAACAAACATACAAGTTCTCAACTTGAAAAGAAAAGACAGGGATAAATGTGATCCACTATGGTTGGAGGAAGAGGGCCAGCATATGTGGGAAAGGAATTCTCAAGATAATAAGCACAATGTCATGCACTTCGAGGTTGAACTATTGGGATTGTGTAGTCTATTCAACTTGGTCATTTGCAACGGTATGAGGACATGGCCAAACTCTGGCAATATCACCTACAAAACATACAATGGGCAAAGTGTGGTTGATTATGTCATTTGCTCGCATGTTTACACGTCAAAGATAAAGGATCTTGTGATTGGAAAGTGTCCTCTAGAGCTGAAATCAGACCATAATCCAATATATGTGAATCTTGACACCCAAATTGATGTGCAACAGGGAGGGCAGATTCATATCAGCAAAAAGAAAGTGCCTTCGCAAGGTAGAATCATCATGAACTGTGACAATCGGGAGGTCTTCAAGGCTGCACTCAAAAGGCTTTTCAGAGATTACGAAAGGAAGATAGCCAACACAGAGCAACACACTATAAACAAGAGCATGTTGATCCCCATTGTTCACAAGGCTTTAGATGAGTGTAAGAGGGCTAGGCCTAAGAAGGCAATTACAACTACTTTCCCAACAAACCCATGGTTTGATGAAGAGTGCAAGATAACAAAAAGAAAACTTCGTGAGGATGGAAGGACCATTGAAAACAAGAAACAATACAAAAAGATGATACGAAACAAAAAAGAAAAATATGTGAGCATTAGAAGGCTAGAGTTGATTTTCCTTGAAAGAACAACCCCAAGAAATTTTGGAAGGAGCTACAACAAAAAAGAAAAAAAGTGGAAAACAATATCACAAGCTCTCAATGGCTGGAATATGAAAAGGTATTGTATGGGCAGGAACAAGATAAACATAGACCTACTACAATCAAGGCTACAACTGAACTTTTCACCATTGATGACATCAATCAAGGCATAAAAAGGTTGGCTGGGGGAAAAGTACATGATATTGATGGGCTGCAAGCTGAATTCTTAAAATGGGGCATTGAGGTCCTTGCACCTTGCATCAAGAGCATCTTCAATAGGGTTATTCAAGAGGGATTTCTGGAAGGGTGGACAACTAGCGTTGTTATTCCCTTATACAAAAGCGGGGACATAAATAACCCATCAAACTACCGCACTATTATGATTAATCCACTTCTTGGAAAAAATTTTAGAAGCATGATTGAGCACAAAATTAGTTGTTGGGCCAAGAAAGAGGGAAAAAGAGCAAAGGGGCAGGCTGGTTTTAGACCGAAACACTCCACTATTGATCATGGTATTACTCTCAGATTTTTGATTGAAAAAATATGGAACGTGCAAGGGGAGGAGGCCTTTTGCTACTTTGTTGACTTTAAAAAAGCCTTTGACACTGTGCCATGAGACAAGTTGTGGATTAGAATGGATGAACTGGGAGTTCTGAAGGTGTTTAGGGTGGTTGTATGAATAGGTTAGAGCTAAAATCAGAACAAACAAAGGTATGTCCGAGTGCTTTGGCAGTGACATTGGGGTCAAGCAAGGGTGCTCGCTTTCCCCAACGCTATTTGGGCTTTACATTGACAAGCTAGAAGAGTGGTTAGACAATGGGGGTGGGGAAGGTATTCAATTGGTCAATTATTTAATAAAATTGCTCTTGTATGCCAATGATCTCATTCTGATCGCTAAATCAGCACATGAACTCAGAAAACATTTGAAAGCTCTTGAATCCTTTTGTCAAGAAGTTGGGATGCAAGTGAACACTAGTAGAACTAAAATAACGATCTTCTCTTTATGAAGGAAAAAACAACAAATTAGCTTATTCTTCGAAGGCAATCTGTTGGAAATTGAATACAAATACCTGGGGCTAGACTTTCACCACAATCTCAGTTGGGGAACTTGTAGAGAAAAAAAGGATCCAAGGGGGTTGGAAAGCGCTTTACTCTCTACAAAACATATGTAGAAATGTTGGATTATGGGATTGGAAAACCAAGAGGATGTTGTTTGGATTACTTGTGACCCCGATGGTTTATATGGGTGTGAAATTTGGGGCAGCAGCATGTCAGATCAGAAATGGAGGCAAGTGGCAAGAATTCCAAAGCATCTAACTGTTAGCAACCTTAAGCTCAAAACTACAATACCTTATGAGATTTTATTAGCGAAGACAGGCACCTTCCCCTTGGAGGCTTTCGCGATGATCAGGTTACTAAGTTACCTACAAAAGGTACAAAACATGGAGAACCACTGTTGGCCTAAATTGATTGTAGAAGAAAAGCTAGATAGAAGAAAGAATACCTAGATGAAACAAAACAAAAAGTGGATGGAAAAGTGGGGTGTGAAAATGCAAGATTGTCCAAGTACAAATGAAGAAATAAAAAAATATGTGAAGCAAAAATTCAAAAATGCTATATGGACAAAACAATCAGGACGAAAGAAAGACTACTATATCAAAGAATTTAACCCCAAGGGGGACCATGAAGAAAAGGCCTATATAGGAGCGAATATTAAATGGAGAGAAAAGATGTTGATAGCTCAGCTCTAGACTAGCTCACATCGTCTTAGATGTGAAATGGGCAGATGGTTGGTTCCTAAAGAAGAATGGGAAGAAAGAATATGTCGATTTTGCGACATGGGATTTGTGGAGACCGAATAGCATTTTGTTATGGAGTGCTCAGTGTATAATGATATGCGGGCCAGCTATGCGGACACCTTACAAGTTGATAATTTAAATACCCTGTTCGAGGAGGAAAGGTTGGCCAAATAAGAAAACTACATCATCAAAATTCACCAGCATAGGGTTGACCTCGAGCGAAGAACTCAAATTGCTTAGGGTCCCCCCTTTTTTGGTGGCGGTCCTGTGCTATTCCTAGGTCCCATAGGTTGCTGTGGCCTCGTGGACGTAACTAAAATCTTTCATTTCATTTCATTTCAAATGTGGTCCTAGTTTTTCCATTACCCCCCATTTTTTTCCCCATCTTGACTTTCTTATTGAAATTGAAAGCCTAGTTCACTCACTCCCATATACACCTATGATTTGCAAAAAATACGAAACCGACAGGGAGATTTTTTTGTGGATAAAAAGCTAGGGGTCAACTAGGAGTTTTCTTAAGGGGAACACGGAACAGTGTGGAACAGGGAATAGCATGGAACAGGGGAACAGTGAGAAATAGCGTGGAACAGTAGAACAACTTGGAACAATGGAACGATGAGAGGAGTTTTGAAAGCACGAGAACACAATGCAACGCATCAGAGTGGGGCAACGGGTCTCGAGTGCCTACAAAATACATCCGGGGTCCCACTTAGTGGGAGGTAGGCCTTAATCTAGCCGATGGTAAATAGTGCGGGAACAAAAGGGAATAGAAGGGAACAGAAGGGGACAACCAGGCTCACAAACCAAGGGTCAAGTGTGAAATGCATCATTCTATTTATTTTTTCTTCTTTCGGTTTTTTTCTTTAGTTTCTTTCATAAATCTGGACAAAGCAGAGCACTCAAAATATGATGGTGAAAAAAAGGGGATTTGAGGAAAACTTTAATCCTTTTTTCCAAGTGCCCATGGTAGGGAAAACCCAATATCTCAAAGAAAACAAACACAAAAATTCCTTGGAGTTAGTAGGTTACGGGGAGGATAATTTTAAAAGTGCTCACATGGGAACTCAAACACAACTAGAGGGTTTTGTGGTTAATTTTCTATATCCACAGATTCTAAAATATCCCATGGTTCACACATTTTACCTATCAAATAGACTTGCAGCTTCTTACAATGGTTCCTCAGTAAGGGACTTGTTAGGAGCTTGGTGCTCACACATTTTTGAAATTCCAAGGGTACACGCAAGGGTCCCAAATGAAAACTTGGTTTTCGTAAATGCCAAGCAGTACAAAGGAATTTTAAGGCGTAGGTAGTTTCAAAAATTAAATCAAAAGAAAAAGAAAAAATTTACTATGATTCTACTGAAAGTTCACATCAGTTGCACTTAGGTGCCCAACAAGATTTCCCAAAGAGGTGAAACAAAAAATATGCAAGAAAAAAATAAAGGAACTGAAAATTGGACGAGAAGTTTGGAAAATCTAGATTCAAGGATGATCAAATCAAAAGGGCACACCAAAAACAAAGGTACTGGAGAAGAAATTTCTAAAGATACTTACAGCCCTACATCCACACCTTTAATGTGGTCATTATAACTATATGTGGAAGAGCTCATGAATATGAAAAAGAGGGTTGAAATTTTAGAAACAAAGGGGTTGTGTGATGACAACAAGGCAAAGGAATTAGATGTAGAATCCAGGTGTAAACTAGAAGCATAAAATCGGGTTCTCAAAGAACAAATCTTGAACCTTCAAGGAAACATAGAAAGGGGACAATATGAATTGATTGCAATAAAACAAGAAGTGGATCAATTGAAAATAACAAGTAATGAGAAGACAAAAGTGGCAAAAGGAAGTGACACGGCTCAAATAAAGGAGTTGCAATCAGCATTGGTAGACATAGAAATGAAATAAAATCAATTAAAAACCTACATAGAGGAGGCCAAATCATGGTCACAAGTTGTAGGCAAGTCAACAAATAGACAAAAATAAATAATAGAAAAACAAGTCAAGACGCAAATAAGGGAAGAAAATGTCAAACAAAGTAAGGCTGAGAATATTATTATCAAAGGTTTGAGGGATTTCGGGGAGAAGGAAAGAACTGAAATTTTAGCAAGAGACTTCCTCAAAGAAGAGTTGAAATGGACAGGGCATATCTAGCAAGCACACAAAATTTGTAAGAAAATAGAGGGTGGAAGAGATAGGCATATAAAAATTATCATGCAAAATATAGAAGAAAAGAATGCGATCTTAAGAAATAGAGGATTACTCAAAGGCACTCACAACAAGAAGCACAAAGAAAAGAATGGGAGAAAGTAAAAAAAACAAGAAATGAAGGAAAATGGGCTTGGCTAAAGAATGGGACAACCCAAATTAGTGACCGTTTATCAAACAAGAAATAGGGATTGGGGGCCCCACAAGAAAATCTTCGTATAGTGAGCTCGAATTGTAGAGGTTACCCTTGGAGACAAGGACCTGGTCTGGGGCCCATAGCAAAGGGGAAGGACATCATTATTCTTACTGAGAGACATGAGCATGAGGGCTGAAAAGTTCCTAATTTTGATGGGTACATGAAAACTTCAGTTTGGAATAAAGTGAGTGAATCGGGCAAAGGACATGGGGGTGTAATAGTTTTGATCAAAGAGAGTTGGGATGGAGTCATAAAAGTAGAGAAAGAAGACCCAAATGAGCAATACATATGGCTGCGAATAACAAATAATGGGGCCACTTTCAGATTGGTAGCTTGTTATTTTGTACCGCAAAACTCAAAAATTTATAAAAGAAGAAAGCTAGACAACGAAGACCCTTATGCTTCATTAAAAAAAGACATATCTATATTTAGCACCTTGGGGAAAATAGTTTTAATTGGTGAATTCAATGCAAGAACAACTAACACTCAATTTCTCCAATTGAATAATGAGGATAGGGGAAACAATAATCCTTCATGGCTAGAAGAGGAAGATGATCAGTTGTGGGAAAGAACATCACAAGATAAAAATGGGAATGTTTCACACTTTGGGGCCGAACTATTAGGGATATGCAGCTTATATAGCTTGGTTATTTGTAATGGATTGAAAGGCTGGCCAAGCTCTGGTAAAATCACATGCAAAACTTATAACAAACAAATTGTGGTAGACTATGTAATTTGCTCTCAGAGTTTTGTTTCTAGGATTTTGGAGTTAGAAATCAAAGACTGTCCCCCTGAGCTGAATTCATATCATGCACCTATGTTTGTTACCCTTGGCATGATATCAAACAATCATCATGACAAGCAAGACCAACACAAGCAAAATGAAACTAGTCCCAAAGGTAAAATACTCATAAACCAGGAAAATCAAGGTCTCTTTAGTGAGGTTTTAGAGCACCGTTTTCATGAAATAGAGAGTAACATAGGGGACAGGGCTGCCAATGGGACTGAGAGTCGTATTTGCAGCAATAATCTGATTCCTATATTTCACAAGGTTTTGGATGCGTGCAAATGATCTCGTCCGAAGAAAGGGGCTGCAAACACTTTCCCGACTAACCCATGGTATGATGAAGAGTGTAAGACAACCAAGAGAACTTTGAAAGAGTGTGGGTTGAGCAAAGAAAACATGAAGAAATATGAGAAGTTGGTGCAAACAAAAAAAGAGACATATGTCAATACAAGAAGGAAAGAGTTAATTTCTCTTGGAAAACACAACCCCAAGGGTTTTTGGAGGGAGATGCAACAAAAGAGAAAGAATATTGAGAATAACATAACATATATTCAATGGTTAGAATATGCAAGGCACCTTTATGATAGAACCCAAGGGAAAAATTCCCCTCCCATGGTTAGCACGTCAAGAGAGCTTTTCACGGTTGAAGATATCAAGCAAGGTATAACAAGTTTAGCAAATGGTAAATCGGTGGACATAGATGGGCTGCAAGCTGAATTCCTAAACTGGGGAGTGGAAACCCTTGCTCCACACATCAAAAGATTGTTCAATGATGTTACTCGGTATGGTTTTCCATCGAAATGGACAACTAGTGTCGTCATCCCTCTCTACAAAAGTGGTGACATTAATAACCCATCCAACTACTGCACTATTATGGTCAATCCTATTTTTGGCAAGCTTTTTGGGAGCATGTTAGAGCGTAGAATCAGCAGCTGGGAAGAAAAAGAGGGAAAGAGAGCAAAAGGGCAAGCTAGTTTTAGGCCTAAGTACTCTACCATTGATCACTACATCACTCTTAGGCACCTGATTGAAAAAATATGGGACACTCAAGAAGAAGAAGCCTTTTGTTGCTTCGTTGATTTTAAAAAAGCCTTTGATACGGTACCTAGAGACAAACTGTGGAACATAATGGTTGAATTAAATATACTAGATGAGTATAGGGTTGCGGTCCATAGGCTTTATGAGTAGGTCAAATCTAAAATTAGAACAAGTGAAGGTATGTCTGAGTGTTTTGGTAGTGCTATCAAGGTCAAACAGGGTTGTCCTCTATCACCCACTCTTTTTGGGCTATAAATTGACAAGCTAGAAGATTGGTTAAATGAAATGAGAAAAGAAGGGGGTATTCAGTTGGCTGGGTATGTGGTGACGTTGTTGCAATATGCCGATGATCTTCTTTTAATCTCAAAATCTACACATGGTTTGAAAGAAATTTTGAAGGTCTTTTTTCCTATTTCGCCAAGAAGTGGGAATGCAAGTGAATACCACAAAGACTAAAATCATTATCTTTTCCCTAAAGAAGAAAAGGAATCATGATAACTTCCTTTTTGAAGGAAACCCTTTGGAGATAGTAAAAGAATGCAAATACCTTGGAATTGACTTTCACTATAAGCTCATCTGGGAGACTAGAAGAACCAAAATGATACAGGGAGGGTGGAAAGCTTCTTTCTTACTTCAAAACAGGTGCAAGAAAGTCGACTTTGGGATTGGAAGACTAAGAAAACCCTCTTTGGTTTGCTGGTCACTCTGGTGGTTCTTTATGGCTGCAAAGTGTGGGGTAGCAACATGTCAAAGTATCGGTGGAGACAACTTGAAAGAATTCAAAAGCATACCATCACCTGCAACCTTAAAGTCAAAACCTCAGTCCCTTATGATATTCTCTTGGCTGAATCAGGAACCTTTTCGTTGGAGGCTTTGGCTATAATTCACTTGCTAAACTACTTAAAGAAGGTTGAAAACATGGATAACCACTGCTAGCCCAAAATAGTTGTGAAGGAGGTCTTAAACCGTACGAAGAAAACATGGATGAAGCAAAATGTCAAATGGTTGAGTAAATGGGACATCGACTTGCATGAGTGTCCTAACACCAATGAAGAAATTAAAAATTACGTTACAAAAAAATTCATGACTGCCATGTGGACAAAGCAGATTGGGTGGAAAAAAGAACACTAGGTCAAAGAGTTCAACCCAACTTGGGAACATGGTGAAAAAACTTATTTAGGGGTAGATATTAAAGGGAAAGCAAGGTTGTTAATTGCTCAGTTGAGAACCGGGTCTCAACTTCTTAGGTGTGAGACCGGAAGGTGGACTATTCCTAAAGAAACATGGGAGGACATAATTTGCAAGTTTTGTAGCAAAGGAGCGGTGGAGAAAAAGTGACACTTTATCAAGGAGTGCACAACCTACGAGGATCTCCATACTCAGTATGTGGACCACTTAAGGATTGACAATCTACATGAGTTATTCGATGAGGAGAAGATCAACATGACTGCTAGCTTTTTGGTCAAAATTCATAACATAAGGTCCATCATCGAGAAGAATTTGGAGTTTGCGTAGTTTATTCTTTATGATTCTCGGTCCCTTAGACCGTTTCGGTCTCATGGATGATATTAGAATCTCATTCATTCATTCATTCCCTGTGAATATTGCCAAAGAAATCCAACAAGATTGTGCGGTTGCCCTTTGCCATGCTAAGCTTCCTAAGTGCAATATTCCTAAACCTGAGCTCGTGGCCTTTAACAAGTTGGTGGGTAATAAAAAATTGTTAATCTGTAAAGCGGACAAAGGAAATGTGACCATCATCATGAACAAGCAGGACTACGTCTCCAAAATGCTAGAGCTTATCTCTGACTCTAATAGCTACAAAATTTTACCTTGTAACCCTTGTTCCAAAATTTTAAACAAAGTCAAGTGGGTTGTCTCCCTCTCTTCCTTTGATGATGCAACCAAAAAATGTTTGGTTCCTTCCAAAGAAGTGACATCCTGCATCTATGGTGTCCCAAAAATTCACAAAATGGGCATTCCTCTTAGACCCATTGTGGATACCATAGGCTCTCCCACCTACCATTTAGCCTCCTACTTGGCCAAACTTATCTCTCCTCTGGTTGGTAATTCGGATTCACACATCAAAGATTCCACCCATTTCGTTCACTTTATCAAGGATTTCAAACTTGATAGTACCGACTTGTTGGTGAGTTTTGATGTGGTGTCTCTCTTTACCAAGGTTCCCATCCTTGACGCTATTGAGATTGTTAAGCGCAAATACAATGTTGATGTCGCCTCCCTTGTAGAGTTATTCCTGCGATCCACTTTCTTTTCCTTCCAGGATATCATCTATGAGTAGGTTGATGGTGTGGCCATGGGCTCTCCTCTCTCTCTGGCCATTGCCAACCTTTATATGTAGCGTTTTGAAGAAACCGCTCTTTTCTCCTTCCCCCTCAAACCCAAATGGTGGAAATGCTATGTTGATGACTCTAACGTGTGTTGGCCACACAACCTTGACAAGTTAGAAGAGTTCCACACCCACCTCAATAGCCTTGTTCCTTGCATCTCTTTTACCAAGGAGATTGAGTCTGATGGTCAACTTCCTTTCCTAGACATCTTTCTTGTCAAAAAACCCGATGGCTCCCTAGGTCGTCGATTTTTTCGCAACGCTACCCATACTAACCTCTACCTCCATTCTTCTTCTCATCACCACCCTAGCCAAAAAAGTGGGGTCCTTAAGACCCTGGCCTTGAGAGCGTACCACATTTGTGATGAAGAATGCTTAAACCAAGAGTTGTCTTATCTTCGCAAAGTATTCATCCTAAATGGGTACAAAATCAAACAAATCTCTAGGGCCTTCAACCATGCCAAGTCTATTTTATTTTCTCACTCGGTTGCTTCCAAGCCTGAGTTCCTCCCCGGTGCTTCTCTTCCCTACATTGAAGGTATATCCCAAAAAATCTCCAAAATTCTTCTTAAGAAAGGGCTTCATTGCTATTTCAAACCTTTCTCCACCATCAAACAATGTCTCCCCTCCCTTAAGGATTCGAGAGACATTTTACTCAAGTCTGGGGTTTATAAGGTGGTGTGTTCTTGTGGTATCCCTTATATTGGTGAAATGGGTCAGTATTTTTGCACAAGAATCAAAGAGCATGGTGCCGACATCATTCGTGATTGAGTCTTCAAATCTACTCTGGCCGACCACTCCTCGTCCACTAAACACCACATCTACTTGGAAAACACGCAAGTCCTATGCAAAGAGGATAATTTTTTCAAGCGAAAGCTTAAGGAGGCCATTCACATCAACAACCACCCAACCAACCTTAACTGTGATGAGGGCTACAGTCTTAGCATGGCTTGGCAACCCTTGCTTGCTAACCTTCATAACCAGGTTCACACCTCTCTTGGTCCTCTCTCCTAGCTCCTAGTCTTTACCTCCCTTTCATTGGGGCTTTCATTTCAGTTTCTCTTGTTCCTCCTTCTCTCTTCCAGTCCCTCTTTCCTTTGTCATGTCCATTTTGTTTAAGTCTTGGTCTCTTTTTTCTTCTTGTTTCCATTTTGTTTAAGTACATATACACCTATATGTATATATATTTGTGAGGGTACTTTTGTGTGTTTGTTTGGGTCCTCTTTCTCTATCTATTGTGTCATTTTGATTTATAGGTTTTCTCATATGTATATATATATTGGTTTGTCTTTCCTTCCTTTAGTTTTCATACTTTATTTTGGTATTGTGGCATTTTCTTCCGTTTTCAGTTTATTTTTTAATTCTATTGTTTTCTTTTATATAATTTTATTTTTCATTTTTCTTTGTTTCGTATTTTTTCTCATTTATGAGTCATTTTGTTTGATTGTTTTACTCTTGAATTTATTTATTTTTATGCATTTGTTTGTATTTATTTTACTTATTTTTTTCTCTTATATATATATATATAAACTAAATTTATATATAGTTTATATTAATTTATTTTATATAAATTTATTTTTCTTTTTTCTTTGTTTCGTATTTTTACTCATTTATGAGTCTTTTTGTTTTATTGTTTTACTCTTGAATTTAATTCTTTTTATGCATTTGTTTGTATTTATTTTACTTATTTTTTCTCTTATATATAAATTTGGTTTACTTTTTATATTTGGTTTATTTCATTTGTATAAATTTAGTTTTCCTTTTTCTTAGTTGCATTTATTTACTCTTGTTGAGGCTTTTTGTTTTATAGATTTACTCTTGCATTTATATTTGTATTTACTCATTTCTTTGTATATATCCATTTTATTTTTAATCATAATAAAATGGATATATTTATTTTTACTTGTTTATATTTTTCTCCTTTTTATTTTACATATATATACATATTGTTTATATATATATATATATATTAACAATAAATATAACCTATTTATTGTTATATATATATATGTATGTATATATATATATATATTAATAATAAATATAACCTCTTTATTGTATATATATATATATATATATATATATATATAACCTAAATGTCTGATAAATAAGTATATCACTTAAATCAAACATTTAGGATATCACTTAAATTAGACATTTTTATATTTATATTTTTTATATTTTTGGTGTTTTCTCTCTTGTTTAATGGGTTGTGTTTCTCTTTTTCTATTTTGTCCCTCAAACTTTGTGCCCCCTACCTCTCCTCTTTCCCCTCTCTCTTTTTATTTGGTGTTAGTCTACAATCAACCATTTTTCACCTCTTGCTCTCTACCATCCTGATGATGGATCATAGAGTGTGATCCGAAACGTTGATGCAAAAACTTCTACACAATCCAACTTAATAGCTTGCAATTAACAATGAAAGTAGGTACTTTGAAACTTCATATAACAAAATTAATAGACTACAAACTCAATCTATAACTTGTAGGATTATCTTAACAGAGCTCGACACATGAAAAAAAACTTCACTCACAATTATCATTTTCAAAATGAAGATAACAAAATTAAAAATGGAATACTTATCTATCTACTCTACAGTCCCTCGAGTGGCTAGCTCTCGGGTGCTCCTACGCTTAGCTCAAATCTTATAAAATTTGTAACTCCAAGATTACTCCATTGAAGATGATTCCATTCACAATACTTAATAACTCAAAATGAGGTAGGAAAAACTTTCTTTATTCATATTGAAAGTATAACTCAAAAACATAGTTTAGAAAAATATTACGACAGTATAACAATATCTCTCCATATCATTTCTTCTGATTGTTACATATTTATACAAAAATAGTTAACAAAATCTTATAATTTAGATGGTAAATATTACCACTGAAAAAGTATTCAACTGAATTCAACAAACTAATGAACTTAAGTCCACTACATAAAACATTAAAGGGCTCGAGATGAGCCTTAAAGTCTTCAAACTAAAAATAACAGAAAGCAATAAAAACTCAATCCACCATGCATTCTCCTAAAGTTCCAACGCCTATTCTTCTGGCGCTTTTCTTCAATTGTGTTGAAGTTTGCATTGAATCCACTTGGTAGACATGATGACTGATTATGTTTATTAACCTATACAATAATTAGAAACTAAACCATTATGTTAGCGCATGTTAGCTTATTTCAATTAATTTAAGGAAATAAAGATTATACATATTTTTACAAAAAACAAGTAATTACTAATCCTAAAGATAATTAATTGGCCTGGTAAGGTGACTAGAAGATATGGGGAAAGGTATTTAGTCCATTATATTAATGAGGTTATTTTTACCTCATCAAATATGAGATGCAATTTCCCACTAGTTTCACATGAAAATGAGCTCGGGATTCGAGTTTCCGTGAGATGAAAACTTTTCTTGCAACTTTGAAAACTTTTGCACTTTAGAGATCTCCAATATCCAATCTTCCTCCAACCTAAAATAAACAACACAAACACAAGGGGGAATTTTTTTTTTGTCTTTGGTGAATGGGGATTTTCCTTGGTCAAACCCTATTTTGGTAATTAAACCTTGAAATGAAATAATGAAAGTATGAAAGGAATGATGAATGAACAACCCTATGTTGTAACTCACCAAAACCTTAAATAAACCTCAAAAAGATTGAAATATTGCATGAGATGTGTTCAATGGATGTGGATCTTGATGCTTGAATCTTTCTTTGAATCTTTGACTTGAATGCTTAGATTAGATCTTTTAACCTACATCACAATGTTAGCTCCAAAAACATGCATGAATGAACATAACTTTGACATGATGCTTGAGATCTTGAATGCTGCAAAAAATGATGACTAAATCTACTCTTGAACACCTTTGATAATAATCTTGGCTCTTGTAATTGATCTTTTGAAAATATAATGTTAATTTGATAAAATAACCTTGTATTTGTAGACATTTATCTTTAATTTCCCGAAAATTAAACATTACAAGCCGACATTTGAAATTTGAATTTGGGATGATAAAAATGCTGCAAAAACATGTTTTTAAAATGGGTTCTAAGGCCTAGGGATAACCCATTCTCCCATGGGCAAATGGGTCCCAGGTCCCTATTCCTAGAACACACATTGCTCAATGTAAAGTGTTATGTATTGACATTCGAGTTTTCCCTTCAGAAAATGTAATTTATTAGGTTTGTAGATGAATAAAATAGGGCTTATTAAGGCATAATTAAGTCCAATTTAATTAAGAGGGCCCAAACAAAGTGTGCAAATGTAGAGGGATACATTTTTCAACACTACATTAAGGCATTAAATTAAGTCCATTTTAATTGAGGGGCCCAAACAAAGTGTGAAAATGTAAAGGGATACATTTTTCTACACTACAGTAAAATCATTTTATATGTTAATATTTTTATTTTTTAAGTCAATGCTTGAATCCTCCTAGAATAGATCTACATTATCTTCATGTCATTCACTAATTTGCATAATTTAATAGTGATTAATTAGGTGGTTGTTACAAAAGGTGTTGAGGAAGGACAAAGTCCAATACCTTTCAAAGGTATTGATGTTATTTTGATTATTTATTTATTTATTATGTCTTCTTTGATATTATAATTTTATTTAGTTTTAATTCAAGAGTTGTAATATTATTGCAATGAAAAATATTTATATGTTGCAAAAGATTTTGTATGTTTGAAAAACTACTTGTCCTAGTCACACCCAAATACTTTACAATAGCTTTATGATTAAGGAAAATATTTTATCTTTCCATCAAAATTTTAAATTTGTGTGTGTGCCCATACAATTTTGATTTTATTTATATATTAAGTTTTCTTTGATATTTTCTTTTCATGGTTTTTCATTTTATAAAGGAATAAATCACACTTGTATAGGTCTAATACCTTGCAAATGAATCAAAGGAGGAGGAATCCCACTACCTCCTAAAGGTCTCAAGGACGGATAGAGTATGACACCCTACAAATTTATAAGGGAAGGACAAACTTTGATGCCTTGAAAAGGTGTCAGGTAAGGAAATTTCAATACTTCACATGACTATCAGTTAAGGAAAAAGTCTCATACTTTGCAAAGGTATCGAGGAAGGAAAAATTCCAATACCTCACAAAGGTATTAGAGAGGGATAATGTCTAATACCTCATAAAGGAATCAAAGAAGGGTATATTCCAATACCTGACAAAGTTATTAGAGAAGAGTGAAGTCTAATACCTTGTTGAGGTATTGGGGGTCAAAGCAAAAGAGTGACTTCTAAGAAAGGAATAAATATAAGTATAAAATAAATGACTAATTGGTTGAAAAGGTCAATTAAATAATTATCATTATTTAATTAACACTAGGATAGGATAAAGTCAAGCATACTCATGTGTGGATAATTTTATGTGTGTATACCTACCATTGAGAAAAGTGAGATTTTTAGAGAACAGTGTTATTCTCAATCCCATCTTTCTAAGTGTTTATCCAAATTTTTCTTAAATGACAATTGTAAAAGTACAACTCCAAATTAACTATCCTATTATTTTGTGTTTTGATCTATCAAATGTCTTCTATCTAGAGAAGGATAAGGGGATACAGGAACTAAAGGATGGTGCATATATGACTTAAAAATGAAGATGAGGAATATAAATCAATTACAAATAATTAAATATTCTATTAAAACTATTTTCATTGGTGTCAATATTAAAAATAATTTATTTATTCAATGTATAGTCACCATACTAGGTGTCAACCTATGTCTTGACATAATTTTTGATGTACCAAATACTAATTCATCCATGTATCTTCAATTGGATATAATAATATACAAGTGCAAGATATGAGTTTAATACACTAAGGATTTTTCTCATCAATTTTTAAGTAAGAAGACATGAAGATGTGAAGCATGCACTACTTAAATTTTGATCAAATGGTCTCAAATTATGAATGTATATCTAATTTGTGGCACTTACATAAACTCACTCTTTATATATAATAGAGAGAAGAGAGAAGGAGAGAAGGATGAAGGGAGGCAAAGAGAGATAGGAAGTGAGAGATCTACAAAGAGAGGAAATGTTTTTATATATAATAACTCTTTAATTATTATTTTTTGCATTCCAAGGATGTACCACTCAAGAGACTAGATTTTAAGCATTAAATAATATATACATTTAGTCTATTGCATGAATGATGATTGGCGGTGAGATTTTGGAACACAAGAATGGGGGTTGAGCTTTAATTAGATTTTCAAAACAAATTAACTACAATGTTTGATATTATAATAATTATAATTTGTTTATATTTATAAAGGTTTAAATTTTTGAAATATTAAAGTTGTAAATTCAATCCAAAGAGCTTGAGGTTCATTCCATAGAGCTCAATCTACATGTATATTGACATGTACCATATTATTACAAGGAAATTTTAGCAACATTAAGTAATTCCCATATTTTATATTATTTACATAGATTTTAACATTAACTTACAAAAAAATTAATAATATTATATTATATTAATTGAATAGTTTATTAATGATTACATTTATAGAATGATAATATTTTATTAGCTTACTCTATTATATTAACTTTTAAACTATATAATATTAAATGCTTGATATTTTAAGTTATCTATTTAAATAGTTATTAATTATTATACTTTATATTATTCTTAAATTATTAATCAATAATAATAAAAAAGTCTATGAGAAAAAATGAACTAATTGTAGGTAAGAAGACATGAAGTGTGCACCACTTAAAATGTGATAAAATGATCTTAAATATTATGAATGTACACATAATTGGTGGCACTTGACACAAAAATTTAATCACTCATTATATATAATAGAGAGAAGAGAAAGAAGGATAGAAGAATGAAGGGAAAGAGGAAGAGAGAAAGACGTAAGATAGGTTGTGAGAGATGTAAAAATATGAGTAATTTTATATATACTTATTGTTTTTTTGTGTATTTAAAAAATGTCGTATTATAATACTAAATTTTAAACATTCAATAATATATAAAATTCATGTAAGTAGATGCGTAATCGATCTGGAGTTGTCACTTGTCCATCCACACCTTCATTGTCACTTGTCTATCCACGCCTTCATTTCACATACCTCATTTGCCTAATGACCTTCCAATTAATTTTATGTATTGCATGAAAATACATAAAAACAAGAAAACAAATGTTGTTCGACCTTCCATGCATTGCACACTAAGATGCGACTGTTGATTGATATAGCTAATAGAATGCTCTTCAGATAAAACATGATTGGTTCTATGTCTCTATGTCATGAAGCGGTTATGGAGTTGGGCCACTTCCATGGACTGAGAAAGAACATACATCAATGTCCTTGTCTATTGTTGTGATGAGCATATGGAGAATATTGCATCAATGTCCTTGTCTATTGTTGTGATGAGAATTTTGGCAGTGGCCCTGTCAAAATTTCACCTCTTGTTTTGAATGAATAATGTAGGGGGGCTTGCATAATTATCAGTTGGGTCACTTCCATGGACTGAGAAAGAACATATGGAGAATATTGCATCAATGTTCTTGTCTATTGTTGTGATGAGAATTTTGGTAGTGACCCTGTCAAAATTTCACCTCTTGTTTTGAATGAATACTGTAGGGGGCCTGCATAATTTGTACCCTCCATTTTGGTGTTATCTAGTAATGATATGGTGCTATATATTTATAAAGGGAGGGTTGTGTAATTTTCTCTTCTTTCGAAAAGAAATTTTGTAAATTGATAGTATGAAGATTTTGTTTTGTTTTGTTTTTTTGGATGATGAAAGATGGTGATATGGTATTTTTTAAAAGCAATATAAGATAGTACAACGATATAAATTTTTGATGTTATTTTTTTGTACAATTTGATAGGTGATATTTCTGGGCATAAAGTAGATGGTTTCCAAACCCTTTTCTATTGTTTAAAGAGGGTGACTAGTGTAAGAATTATGAGATTTTTTTTTACAAAGATGACTCTCGTGAATTGTTTGTTATCGGAGTCTGAATATTTACAATTTTTCTTGGGCCTCTAGGTGTTTAATTTTAAGTATATAAGTTAAAAAAATCCCTTTTATTATTTTATGAAATTATATGATAAATTTAGTAAAGGAAAATAACTTTAATTTAGGCAAATTAGATAAAACTAATCAATGAAGTATAAATTAGTTTCAATTAATTAAATATATTTGAGACTTAGATAATTGTATTTTATCTTAGGAAAGTAGATTTGAAGAGGATAAGATCATTTAGTTTTAACTTTAACGATGGAAATTTTTGACGTACTAATGTAATTAAGCTAATGTTTGTTCTAAAATTTGTTTCTCTCTATCAATAAAATGTCTTTAGATATGTATTTTGTCAGTGTTCAAGTTCATGGTTGTGAGTACATTAATTAAATCAATCTTTATCCTATGTAGTGTACAACTCTACTTTGTTGTTCATCCCAATGATCTTTGTTCACTATTCTTCTCCTTATAGCTGAGGGTTGACGATATTCAAAAGTACCTAGATAGGGTTGTAGTTATGTTGTAAGGAGACATGTTTCCCTAGGTCAACCCCCATTAATGTGGGAAAATATTCAAAGATAATAATCAAAGGCTCTAAAATGATGTATGAAATTTTGTTACTCCTTTAATGCACCAAATGTGTGTGTGTTGCATTAATTGATCCTTTATTGCTATAGAATGAGAGAGGAATTTTGATTCTGAATTTGTAACTAGATGAATATATTGAATGTATTTACAAACTAGCATATAGAATCAGATTTGTATTTAGTTCACATAGGATGTGAAAATAAATGGGTCCAATTGGCTAGAGTTTGAATTCAAATATTAAAAAAGGAAAGGTTCAAGTTTGTGACCATAAAGCCAACACCACAACAATAGAAATGATCTTGGGTGGATAAATAGACAAAGCTAAAAGGCTAACAACTATACGGGGTTAGGTGTATGTATATGTGTGATAAGTGTCCAGATAATGTAGTGCCTCTCATGTTACTGATACTTTTTGATACTTCTTTGTGTGTGTTTTGATTTTGTGCGGATTCTAGTTATGTTATGATGCTTACTGGATACTTTGTTAGACATCTATTTCGCCATGTGTTTGGTGTGGCAGACAGTTATGTTCATTTTCTTATGATATTTGGACTTATGTGTGGGATACTTATGTTTATGATGATGTTACTGAGTGTGTTATAATGATGATGTGGTATTTAGATTTTGATTACGGTATCTGATTCAGGTGAAGGAGACGGTGTTGCATCGCTCATCCGTGAGCGCCCTACCTCACCACAATTCTCTTTCACAATGTGTTTGATTATGAGTTATATGCATATGTATATGTTGTTCGACGTTTAGTGTTATGCAGGAATGCAAGTACTGAATGTCGACTCCACCCGCATTGTCGGGTTTGAGCGTTCCCTACATACCCAATGGTTTGATGTGGTTAGGGAGTTGATAAGAAAGTACCCCCGTCTGTGTCAGTTGTTGGGTCAATGTTTGCTCATGTTTATATCTGTACTTCCTTCATGTGGGTATGATTTTAATTTAAGTATTTATTTTCATGAGTTTTGTAATGTTAGCATAGGTTGCATTTATGGCTTGATTAATGTATTATCATTTAAATTAAATGTTATCCTTGGGAGTGGTTATGAAGTAATCAAATTGTCATGGTTGGTAAATGGCATAAATTCTTTTAGAAAATAAATGTGTTCTTTAGCATTGCTTATTTTATTCATTATGGGTGTTATTAATTTTGCTAGAATTAAATTATCATGAGATTATGATTTAATTTAAATAAATAAAAAGTTAATAAACTATTTTATTTGTTATTTAAATTTAAGTCATTAAAATTAGTTTTATGGTTAATTTTATCATTAAGTAATTAATGTAATATTATATTTTAAAATTTAAATGTGAGTTGAATTTAAATGCTTATTTATTTAATTTTAAATAATGACTAATGGTCTTAGAAAGTTAATTAAATTTAAAAGGAAATAAAATGTTTTAATTTTTGGTAGGAAATTGTGATTTTAGTAATTTTGAAGAAATTACCTATTCGAAATTTTATAAAACTAAAATTTAAGGAAAGAGTCTAATTTCGATGTTCTATGAAGTTTCGAAAGAATTAGTAATGCTGGGAATTTTGCCCTTTTTCTAATTTTATATCTAAACTTGTCGTTCTAAAAAAAAGGGGAATGAGAAAAGGAAAAGAAAGAATGAATTGGTCTACAATTCGAAAGCTAAGAAGTTTTTTCTGAGAATGGAATTCTCTGTGTTTCCTTTCGAATTTTTGTTTTAGAAGAATCTAGATTTTTAGTTTTGTGTTGGGCTTTGTACTTTGAATTGTTCTGCTGGAGGTTATGGATCTCCAAGTTGTTGAAGATAGTGGTTGGTTGGATACGCTCAACGTGACACTCCTGTCTTCGAATCCAATTAAGCGAAGGACTCCAGGTAGTTTCAAAATTCTTGAAAGTTCTTTGTAAATTTTAGTTGAAAAGAATATGATTTTTAAAATTGAAATCTCTTTATGATTGCCGGGAGTCTTGGAAATTTTGTGATATGAAATCCATTTCTCTGTAATTGTGATCTCAACCTATAGTTTTATTTTTCTCTTCGTTTCCTTCCCATAGGTTATTTTATATTTGGATTCAAGTTTGAAAATAAATGGATTACCTTTTCCTTCTGTCCATTGTCATTTCCAATCAAGCACTCTATAAATTTTGTTGCCTGAAATTTTTCTTCTTTATTTTGTAGTCTGGCTTTTGCATTTCACCATTTTAGCGTCTTTGTGTCTCCTTTGTTAAATGGCTTTGTAGTTTCAATAATAATTCTTTTGGTGGTTTGATAGATCAATATATATATATATATATAGATCAATATATATATATATATTTGTTTATTGTCATATTGTCTTCGGCATTTTTCTCAGTTAACGCCAATAGTGGCATGTTGCATTTGTATTCTTTGTTTTATTGCCAAGTTTATGTCAGAGGCATTTCTTCCCCAAGCGTCCAACACTTTGGTGCACAACCATCCCCCATGGATGGCTGTGTAACACCTTATGGCTATTGTGCACAACCATCCATGAAAGGGGGTTGCGCCCAACATTGGTTGCTGTGTGTTTTTGTTACATGGTCTTTTCTTATATATATATATATGTGTGTGTGTGTGTGCCTCTGTTTTTATTATTATGTTGTGAATTGCTTTGAACTTTAAAATTCTATTTTTATAATTATATAATAAATATATGCATGCTTATACTTTGGAGAGATATTCAATTAAATTTTGTGTTAAATATGCACAATAATTAGAAATTTATTATTCTTTTAATTCGGGTATATATATAAGTGTGTGTGTGTGTGTGTGTGTGTGTGTGTGTGTATAGTATATATATGTGAATAGGAAAATATTATTGAAATGAGGAAGTAATATTAAGTCTGAAAAAAAAATTAAAATGATGAGAAAATTTATATTGTTTAAAATTCTGATTCAATTATCATTTTAGTTAATTTGTATTTTGAATTAAAAGAATAGAAGTTCAAAGCAAATGATTGTAATCAGATTTCTGAACTTAATAATTATTTTTAAAATCTACTCTTTTTTTTAAATGATTTTTGGAAAAATTAGATTTTCTCAATCTTAGAAAATTCAGATTTGTAGAATATTCCACGTGGGAAAAGATATAGGACTAGAGAATAGATATTGTTAAATAATAAATAAATATATGATTTATAACTGTTTTAATAGCTTAAGTTTAATGTTTTAATTTTGAAGTCTATTTTGTGTTTAAATAATCATAGGAAATTTTGTTGCCATTCTTTAATTTGATTTTTAACAAGTAATGAAACTTAGATTTTTGAATTTTGGTAGAATTAATTTGGTAAGATATTTAATGTTAGGAAATTGATTATAGCCTTTGATTAAATTCGAGATATTAGTGAACTCTATGTTTTGGATTAGCTTTTAAATGATGGAAATGTTTATTTCATTTGTGACATGGGCAATTTAAGTTAAATTTCTTATAGCTTGATAATGTGGCTTTAATTACTAGTATGTAATATTTTGTTTCTAGGGTGGATAAGTGTTATCTCCAAAGGCTAGGGAAGTGGTGTGTATGCATGTGGTTGGTTGCACTTTTGTCTATCTTGTTAACTTACAAACGATTGTGTGGGTGGTACCTCCTAGTGTTATGGGTTTTATTTTTGGATGCTTTGTGTAGTCATGAGATGGTCATGCCTCATGTGCCTTGTCGTGATATAAGGTCCTTTTTGGTTTGTGCATTGAGGTACACCTGTTACTTGGCTTTGTTTTTAGGGTAATCATAGGGGAGAGTGGCTCTTCTTGGGGCCAGTGTACAAGTGGTCACCCTTGAAAGAGTTTCTTTAAATAAGTGAAAACCTAATTAATGTACCTAGTGGGTTGGGCTAGTTAACACATAATAAGATGAATAATATACATATCACCCCTACCATTAGTGCTCTCAAAGGCTAAGGATGGGTGGGAAGACTTGGTCGGTAAGGTCACTACCTTGTCTCCACGAAAGGTAAGCGGCTATGCATGAGTCACCCTATGGGGTGACACCTTGAGATAGGATGTTTGGTTAACCATAGATGGAGGCGGCTCCTAGTGTTAGATAGTCTGGTTAGTCCACATTGATGGAGGAAACTCCTAGGGCTAGGTAGTCTAGTTAATCCATGTAAGGCCATGCAATGACACTCTCCCACTGTGCTCGTTGTTTTCCCTTGTTCTTGTTGCCTTTGGAGTTGTTTTAATTATTGTTGATGTTTATGTTGTTTCGTGGGCTTGAGTCATGTGATGTTAGTCCTTTATGTGATTTGTGGTCGGGGGTTCTTTCTTATCGACTCCTTGCACGGGGGGTGTTCTTTTGGGTTCACAAGGTCGGGTGGAAACGTGCAATGCACCCATTGGGTCCCCAGGTCGCGATCGTGGCTCAGATGCAGTTGCAGTGATCTTCGAGCTTCACACGAAGAAGATTGTACCTTTAAATAATTCAACTCTCTCATTATTGTACTCTTCTATTATGTTGTGCTCTTCCCAATTATGTTATAAGGGAAGTAGCTTTGTAATGTAACTTTGGTTTCATGTTGTGTTGTATCTGTGGAAATATGTTCCACGATTGTAACCTAGAACTTAGAAGTTAATGTAATGATATGTTATTTATGTTTTCGTTTATCTATCTTGTTCATATGGAATGAATGTCATATCTATTATGTTTTATTCACACTTCTTTCTTCCGCTTTAGTTTGGTATTGTAAATCATTTTTTAGTTAGTTTGGGTTCGTTCAAGTAGCGTACCATGTTACCCCATGGGAACTAGGTTAATACTATATGTTATATTTGTGCTGTATAATTGTTTAATGTTGTTAAATGTAATTGTTGTCTTAAAAAAAAACATTATTTTGTTATTGTTGTAGTTTTCCTATGGGGTTTTCATGGTGGGGCGTAACAACATGGTGTTAGAGCATTGGGTTCATACACTCGGCACTCTAGACACAATGCACCCATTATGTCAACCCAGTGCGTGTACTCATGTAGTTATGTTATCCTTTGTTGACCATTAGTGGTTGACAACCTTAAGCGGGTTCGTACTTGGTGTGCGGTTCAATGGTGCAGAAAACCGATGGAAGGGATTAGGACCCTCGGTGTAGTGCATAATGCACCGATATCCTTTCTGTCAAGAAACACATCATGGACTCTTGGGTTGCCTTGTGTGTTTTTGGGTAATGTGAATCTTGTGTATGTAAAGATTGTGTTAAAAATCATAAGTATAGTGTCTGACTTTTGAGTTTGATCTGTAATTTTCCTTTCTGTCACCAATAGTGGCATGATGCATTTGTATTCTTTGTTTTATTGCTGAGTTTATTCCAGGGGCATTCCTTCCCCAAGTGGCCAACACTTTGGTACACAACCATCCCCCATGGATGGCTACGCATGCATCCATGAAAGGGGGTTGTGCCCAACATTGGCTATCGTGGGTTTTTGTTACATGGTCTTATATATATATATATATATATCTGTGTGTGTGTGTGTGTGTGTGTGCGCGCCTCTATTTTTATAATTATGCTGTGAATTGCTTTGAACTTTAAAATTTTATTTTTATAATTATATATATATGTATATATTTATGTATACACATGCTTATACTTTGGAGATATATTCAGTTAAATTATGTGTTAAATATGCAATAGTAATTAGAAATTTATTATTCTTTTAATTCGGGTATATATATATATATGTGTGTGTGTGTGTGAATAGGAAAATATTATTGAAATGAGGAAGTAATATTTAGTCTGAAAAAAAAATTAAAATGATAAAAAAAATTATATTGTTTAAAATTCTGATTCAATTATCATTTTAGTTAATTTGTATTTTGAAATAAAAGAATAGAAGTTGAAAGCAAATGATTGTAATCAGATTTCTGAACTTAATAATTATTTTATTAAATCTTTTTTCTTTAAAATGATTTTTGAAAAAATTAGATTTTTTCAATCTTAGAAAAATCATATTTGTAGAATATTCTTTGTGGGAAAAGATATAGGACCAAAGAATAGATATTGTTAAAGAATAAATAAATATATGATTTATAATTGTTTTAATAGTTTAAGTTTAATGTTTTAATTTCAAAGTCTATTTTGTGTTTAAATAATCATAGGAAATTTTGTTGCCATTCTTTAATTTGATTTTTAACAAGTAATGAAACTTAGATTTTTGAATTTTGGTAGAATTAATTTGGTAAGATATTTAATGTTAGGAAATTGATTATTTCCTTTGATTAAATTTGAAATATTAGTGAACTCTATGTTTTGGATTAGTTTTTAAATGATGTAAATGTTTATTTGATTTGTGACATGGGAAATTTAAGTTAAATTTCTTATAGCTTGATAATGTGGCTTTAATTACTAGTATGTAATATTTTGTTTCTAGGGTGGATAACTGTTATCTCCAGAGGCTAGGGAAGTGGTGTGTATGCATGTGGTTGGTTGCACTTTTTTCTATCTTGTTATCTTGTGAATGATTGTGTGGGTGGTACCTCCTAGTGTTATGGGTTTTTTTTTGGATGTTTTGTGTAGTCACGAGATGGTCATGCCTTGTGTACCTTGTTGTGATATAAGGTCCTTTATGGTTTGTGCATTGAGGTACACCCATTACTTGGATTTTTTTTTAGGGTAACCGTAGGGCAGAGTGGCTCTTCTTGGGGCCAGTGTACAAGTGGTCACCCTTGAAAGAGTTTCTTTAAATAAGTAAAAACCTAATTAATGTATCTAGTGGGTTGGGTTAGTTAACACATAACAAGACTAATAATATACACCTCACCCTTGCCATTAGTGCTCTCAAAGGCTAAGGATGAGTGGGAAGACCTAGTCGGTAAGGTCACTACCTTGTCTCCATGAAAGGTAAGTGGCTCTGCATGAGTCACCCTATGTGGCGACACCTTGAGATAGGATGTTTGGTTAACCATAGATGGAGGAGACTCTTAGTGTTAGGTAGTCTGGTTAATCCACATTTATGGAGGTGGCTCCTAGGGCTAGGTAGTCTGGTTAATCCATGTAAGGCCATGCGATGGCACTCTCCCACTGTGCCCATTGTTTTTCCTTGTTCTTGTTGCCTCTAGAGTTTTTTTAATTATTGATGATGTTTATGTTGTTTCATGGGCTTGAGTCATGTGATATTAGTCCTTTATGTTATTTGTGGCCGAGGGTTCTTTCTTATCGACTCCTTGCACCGGGGGTGTTCATTCGGGTTCACAAGGTCTTGTGGAAATGTGCAATGCACCCGTTGGGTTCCCAAGCGGTGATCGTGGTGCTGATGCAGTTGCAGTGATCTTAGAGATTCACACAAAGAAGATTGTACCTTTAAATAATTCAACTCTCTCATTATTGTACTCTTGTATTATGTTGTGCTCTTCCCAATGTTATAAGAGAATTAGCTTTGTAATGTAACTTTGGTTTCACGTTGTGTTGTATCTGTGGAAATATGTTCCACGATTGTAACCTAGAACTCAGAAGTTAATGTAATGATATATTATTTATGTTTTCATTTATCTATCTTGTTCATATGGAATGAATGTCATATCTATTATGTTTTATTCACTCTTATTTCTTTCACTTTAGTTTGGTATCGTAAATCATTTTTTAGTTAGTTTGGGTTCGTTCAAGTAGCGCAACATGTTACCCCATGGGAACTAGGTTAATACTATATGTTATAATTGTTTAATGTTGTTTAATGTAATTGTTCTTTTCAAAAAAATAATTATTTTGTTATTGTTGTAGTTGTCTTATGGGGTTTTCATGGTAGGGCATTACAACATGGTATCAGAGTATTGGGTTCATACATTGGCCACTATGGATACAATGAGCCCATTATGTCAACCCAGTGCGCGTACTCATGTAGTTATGTTATCCTTTGTTGACCATTAGCGGTTGACGACCTTAAGTGGGTCTGTAGTTGGTGTGCGGTTCAATGGTGTTGTTATGCCTTGCATAACCACCCCATCTTTTCCCTTGGTCAAAAGGGGCCCCCCTTGTTGTTTTTGGTCATTAGTTATTTTTCAAACAAAGTGAGGGGTCTTGTTTTGCCAACACTTTGTTTTTTCTTAAATTTCTCTGTAGGAACCAGAGCCGAATCCAAATCGGGTTCTAAAACTTAAATCAAAACTCGTTTCGGGCCCCATCCCGACAGTCTTGCTTTTTGATCTTTTGTTTTGTCTTTATCAGAGCCGGTACCAAAGTGGATGTTAAGTTGGTGTTTAATGAAAATTGCAAAATCAAAATCCATCCCGTCTCCGCCTCTGCTTTTTCAATTTTTTGTTTTAGTCTAGTCCTTGTGTTAAGTTTTATTATGTCGGTCTTTTGTTTTACTTTTTGTGTTTGGTTTGGTTTTGTTCTTTGTCGACGGAACCGGACCCGAAACGGGAACGAAGTTAAGAAATTTCTTAAGTTTCTAAATCAGTTTCCATTCCGATTCCGCCTCCGCTGCTTTTGGGTCGTTGACTTTTTGACTGAAGTCACACTGTAGTGAAGTGTTGGTTCTCTTTTAGTTCTGACTCCGCCTTACTGCATTTTATGCATTAATGACAGCAGCTTGGTGTCGGTAAGAACTCTGATTTTTACCTTCATTAAGGATTAAACGTATCATTATTATCATTGTTAAAAAACTTGAAGAGTGAAATAGAGCTGCTACGGAGTTCATTTGGGTGAATCAATTGAAGGAGGAGATTATTGCTTGTGAATCGATTCAGCAGGTTAGCCAGCTTTTTGTGTTCGAGGTAGGGTTCTTACTCTCGACCTTTTTCTTTTGGTTTTGCTTTCGTGTTTTCTGTTGTGTTGGTTTGATTGATTGTTTTGATCTTTGAACAAGATCACTTTTTTTTTTTCTTTGAAAGTTTGTGTTTGTTTTTCTTTGTGTTCTTTCTTTTTGTTTGTTGTTCTTGTTTTTGTGCTTGTATTTCTAGATTAAATTTTATTTTATAGTGAGTTAGGCCACGGTCGCTTTCACATTTTGTCGTGATCGCGTCATGCTGGGTTAGGTTTTTAAATGCGTAGTTTTAATTGGGGTTTTCATAGTGAGGTAGATTAAATTCATGTTTTACAGTAGTTTAGGGTTTATAAGATCTATTGTTTTACTTAGGTTTCATTGTGCATTCGTTAGGTTAAATTTGCAAGGGTTAAATCTGTGCCCTAGTTTTATCGTGTTTTCTAGATTAGGGTTTCGTGTGTTTCTGTGATCACATTTAAAAGATTAAAATATGATGCCCTAAAATATAGTCACCCCTGGTCATATGGGGATGGTTCTATTGAGTTCCAGGTTATCCCCATGTCATTTTGAAAACTGCCTAGTTTGAAACCATGAAGTTCTGCATTAAATTGATGAAGTTGTTTATGACGTCATGGTCAACCTGGGCGGAAGCGGGATCGAAATCGATTTTGAACTTGAAAATTATGTTTTCCAAAAGGTATCGAGTTCATTTCCATCCCGTTTCCAGCTTTGCTTGTAGTGAGAAGCCTTCTTTCAAAATAACGATAATCTAGATGGAAGTGGATGCGGAACGAAATAAGAATATGAAATAGAAAATCTGAGGAAAACTGAGTTCGTTTCCATTCCGGTTCCGGTTCAGATCACATTTTCAGTTCCGACTCCGAGCCCGCTTCTTATTAGTAGAGTCTCCATTCCAGTTCTGACTCCGATCCCGACAGTGTGTTAAAAGAGACTGTTTTAGAATATGTTTCTACCTGGTTCCACCTCTGATGTATACATGAAAGGTATGGTTTTAAAGCATGTTTTAGGATGATATTCAAAGATCTAATTAGAGGTTTTTGTGGTAGGAAAGCTAGAAAATGTTAGGAACATCAGGAGAAGCTGCTCAAAGGAATCGGCCTACAGGAACATCAAAGGAAGCACCCAAACCAAAGAAGATGAAGTCGAAAGAGTTGCCTTATACCTTGAGGTATAATCACAGGAGTCCTGTTGTGAGAATAAGCAAAGTAGAATCAGATTGGTCGTACATCACCGATACCAATTTGGGCCAAAACAATTTTGAAGGGCTACATGCAGAAACCTTTATGGAACGGGAGGATTTAACAGGAAGGGCACAAAGAATTGTTGATTCTAGCCAGGCACATATCACTATATTTCCTTTGTCAATCCAGTGCCTGAAGTTGATCTTGACAGCAGCTAGTGCCTACAATCCTGCAACTAGGCAATGCATGGATTCACAAAACAATGTGATTATTGATCTTACTCCTCAAGCATTGCAAAGTATATTCAATGTCCCTGATCCCAAGAACTTGGTGCAGTTGGATGAGGCAGAAGCCTTAGAGAAGTAAAACCAATACAAGGACTCCAATAAGTCTCATTTGAACAAAAGGTGGTTGAAGATAGAAAATAAATCTTTAAGCAAGCTTGCAAACCAACCAACGAGGGCATATTTCTATAAGGAGGTGTCAGATTTAATCATGATGTTGTCTAGAGTTTTTGGGAAGAGAGATACATTTTCGTTCAGGGAGTGGATGTTTCCTTTCATCTAGACAATCTTAAATGGAGTCCAATAGTTTGATTGGCCTATGATCGTATCCAATTCTATCCATGATCAGCTGACTAACATCAAAAACACTAAGTGTTTCTTTATGACTTCTTATATTGTATATGCAGCGGAAAGGTTGGGTATTTTCCCACGTTTGAACAGAGTGGGCATAATGGGAATCTTGGATGGACAGAAGAAAGTGTGGGAGCATTATGACCAGTTGTCTCTTCAGGTTGCTGACTCAATTTAGAAGAGTCAATGATGCATTCATATATGTAGTCATCAACCAATTGAATGGAGATGCAGGGTACAGGTCGAGTCAAGAAGCCATGGCATTCATTGCTGAATGGGGATGTTGGTACATTCAATACCCCAAATTCACATATTTTAGGTTAGCTGGTTTTGAAGGCCATCCACATCTACTTCCAAGGTGCTGCAATAATAGGATAGTGCTAACGGATTTTGTATATCAGGCTCTTGGAGTTAATGCTCGGTTTGGAATAAAGCATAAAATAGGATGTCACAAGTTCCCCATGAAGTTGGGTGAGTAGGGCTATCAGCACTTGGTAGGAGCAAAGGTGGTCTGTAGTGAATTGATACAATTGAGGTTAGGTTTATACACAACTCGTAGGCACTTTGATCCAAAGGGTAAGATGTATGCTTTGTTACCTTCGGTGTTTGTAAAGCATTTTAATCTATTAGAAGATTTCTGGAGTGATCGACAAGATGAGTATGATTTAAGAAAGAAGAATTATGAAAGATTATATGTCTCACTCATGTCAGAGCTTGGTGTTAAAGATAACATTCCTGACACATTGGTGGATGATGGAATTGTATTGGATCCATCCTATGAAGCATTGAACATTCGCACCAAGAGTCTGGATCTAATTGACTGGGACAGTGAGGAAACTATTGATATTAAGCAGATTGGAAGGATATTATTGGATAGTAGTGTGCAATGGTTAGTTCTAAGAACCAAGACTCCTCAAGGACTAGCCCCTAAAAAGGGTAAGGGATACAAAAGGATCAAAAGGAAGACACCTCCTAAAGAGCCTTTGGAGTTCTTTCCTCCAGACATCGAAGAGATAAAACTTGAAGCAACAGGTGATGAATCAGAAACACAAGAAGGAGAGGCTCAAATAGGATTAGTTTTTTCAACACCGGCCTTAGGAGAATCTTCTACTCAAGTCCCAATAGCAAAGCAACAAGGTAAAGAGGTGGAAAAGGAAACTCTTTATGACATAGCTGAATCCATGAAGGGAAAAGGGGTAGAGGTTCATGATGTTGGAATAGATTCAAATAAGACTGAGTCAGAAAAAGATATGCAAGAAAATATGCCTCTATAGGAGGATACTGAGCAGGTTTTGACACAAGAAGATCAATGGACACTATTTGAAGAGGTGAAAAAGGATTTTGATGCAAGGGCTGCAGTAGTAGAGAAACAAAAGGAAATTGATGCCAAGGCACAAGCTGATGTTATACTGCACACGCAACAATTAAAAGCCAAACAAATTTAAGCTAAGGCAACAGCTGATGAAGTAGAGAGACAAAAAAGGAAAAAAGAACATGAACTCGAGGTTAAAGAAGAGAATGACAAGTTGGAACTAATACAAAAGATTCATGACCTTGATTCCTGGTAGTTGGTTCTCAACTATCTGGTGTCACTCAATCGGTTCATGCAACTATAATGTTCAAGGGGCCTGTGTTGGTAACAAAAGATTCAAGCAATGACTCAACTTATGAAACCGTTCTTGTAAATAAAGGGGGTTTTAAACAAAAGAAAAAGATAGATCAAAGGGTAAACCAATAAGTTGTGATATGTGAATAGTGGTATTAAATTAAGCACCTTAGATGCATGCAATGGTATAGTTTATTCTATAAATTGTGTCATGCTTTGGTTTTGTGATCTGTTAGAAAACATTCATTATTGAAGGTATATGTCCAGATGCTAGATAAATTTGATTCATACTTGTTTAACCTTTGATCTATCTTTTTCTTTTGTTTAAAACCCCCTTTATTTACAAGAATGGTTTGATAAGATGAGTCATTGCTTGAATCTTTTGTTACCAACACATGCCCCTTGAACATTACATTTGCATGAACCGATTGAGTGACACCAGACATTTTCCAGCTGTCCTCAAACTTAATTCACTCCAACTCTTCTGCAGCAAACTCTCTCATACCTTTTATCTTTTTCAACTCTCTTCTAACAGCTTTTATTTCTTCTTTGACATCCATTAGTTGATCTATCATCAGAACTTCTCCATCATCTCCTTTCTACATGATTCCTCTAAATCTTTCATCCCATTTCTCTTTGATATGGCTCAAAGGCATGCCTTCCTTGGTTAATACATTTACATCTACAATGATAGCAATGACTGCTTCCAACTCCTCAATATGTTCAGTCAGATTATTAACAACCTCTTGAACCTCACTCCTATGTTTACACAAGAAATCTACTCTGAATTGAAGTATGCGAGAGGTTTTCCAACAAAATCTTTATTATCTTCCTCAAGTATTGACTATTCAAGAAGAGTAGTTAAAGGCAATGTATTAACTTTCTCTAATTTTTGACTATACTCTTTATACTCCTCTTCTTGTTTCTCTGATGCTTCAATATACTATTGCATTTCTCTTATCAACTCTTCAGTGCCTTTGTAAACTTCAAAACCCTCAACCAAAACTTCACCTACTTCCCGATTCAACTTGTATATCCATCTATCTACCATCTCCGCTTTGCCTCTCACCTGCACCAAATCATCTACCTCCTTTTTGCTTAAAAAAATTCGAGTCTCAATGGCTATTACCTGTTGTGATCTCAGAGAGGAGACACTTTTCAAAAATGAATGCAATTGATCCAACTGAGCCTTAAGCTCATCTTTCTTCTATTTATCTTTTATCATTCTTGACTTGGTTGTTGAAGCCACCACATCAATTAGGTTCATTTGTTGATTCCTAGTGGGCCTTCCCAAGTTGACAGTACTCAACTGATAATCTATTAGCTGCATGTCCCCTACCTCCTTTTCTATCATTGGCATGGAACACTCAGCAACAATCTCTCTTTTGTCCGTGAGTCTGGTAGAGTGTAGGATCTTGGCCTTCTTTTTAGGCCTCTCTTGTTCAATCTCCTTCATCATATCCTCCCAATTGAGAGGTTGTGAAGGTGTTACTGCCCTTTTCTACAGGTCTAGTTTTAACCAAGTGGGAGCATATGGAGGAGTAGTCATCATAGTGGAAGAAGAAGCAATGGTAGTAGAAGGTGGCTGCATATTTACTTGGGGTTGAGAGTCAACCCTTAATTTCTCTTGTTGTTCTTGCACTATATGCATCTATACAAGCCTTTCAACCTCTTCCTTGTCTTTTTGTTCATGTATCCTCTTATCTTCCTCTTCTTTCTTCAACCTCTCTTCCTCCAATTGATCTCTCTCCACTTTTTCCCTTTCCAATCTTTCCTTTTCTATTCTTTCTTTCTCCAGAGCTTCTTTTTCCATTTTCTCTTTCTCTAAAGCCTCTAGCCTTTCCCTCTCTAGTCTCTCTGCCTTCGAAGCCTTAAGATTTTCTGACTTTGCTTCTTCTTCTTGCTGCTTCCTAACCAGCTCTTTAGCATCCTTTTCCTTTTTTAATCTTTCTGCTTCTTCTTCTTTTCGGTGAGCTTCTTCTGCAAGTTTCAACTTATCAACCGAGACTTCTTTCTCCCTCTGGTTTCTTGCCTTCTCTTCTTCAAGGTCATGAATCTTTTGTATTAGTTCCAACTTGTCATTCTCTTCTTTAACCTTGAGTTCATGTTCTTGTTGCCTATTATGTCTCTCTACTTCATCAGTTGTTGCCTTAGCTTCAATTTGTTTGGCTTTTAATTGTTGTTGGTGTAGTATAACATCAGCTTGTGCCTTGGCATCAATTTCCTTTTATTTCTCTACTACTGCAGCCCTTGCATCAGAATCCTTTTTCGCCTCTTCAAACAACATCCATTGATCTTCTTGTGTCAAAACCTGCTCTGTATCCTCCTCTAGAGGCATATTTTCTTTCATATCTTTTTCTTACTCAGTCTTATCTGAATCTATTCCAACATCATGAACCTCTACCCCTTTTCCCTTCATGGATTCAACTATGTCATAAAGAGTGTCCTTTTCCACCTCTTTACCTTTCCGCTTTGCTATTGGGACTTGAGTAGAAGATTCTCCTAAGGCCGGTGTTGAAACAAATGATCCTATTTGAGCCTCTCCTTCTTGTGTTTCCGATTCATCACCTGCTGCTTCAAGTTCTATCTCTTCGATGTTTGGAGGAAAGAACTCCAAAGGCTCTTTAGGAGGTGTCTTCCTTTTGATCCTTTTGTATCCCTTACCCTTTTTAGGGGCTGGTCCTTGATGAGTCTTGGTTCTTAGAACTAACCATTGCACACTCCTATCCAATACTATCCTTCCAATCCGCTTAATATCAATGGTTTCCTCACTATCCTAGTCAATTGGATCCAGACTCTTGGTACCAATGTTCAATGCTTCATAGGATGGATTCAATACAATTCCATCATCCACCAATGTGTCAGGAATGTTATCTTTAACACCAAGCTCTGACATGAGTGAGACAGATAATATTTCATAATTCTTCTTTCTTAAATCATACTCATCTTGTTGGTCACTCCATAAATCTTCTAATAATGAATGTTTTCTAACAGATCACAAAACCAAAGCATGACACAATTTACAGAATAACATATACCATTGCATGCATCTAAGGTGCTTAATTTAATACCACTATTCACATATCACAACTATCTCCAAGATTTCAAAAGAACACACATCCATTCATTGCCAAGGTCATAGATCAACAGACTTTAATAACTTCAATTCAATGATAATCTAACAAGATAATCCTTAAATCTGGTTTCTTCTAATGACTTTCATCACATAAGAAACTAGCATGCTTCAACACAATCACTGACATTCAGATAGATTATAACTTATCAGCCTTATCAAATAAAACTCCATTCTAACACCATATTGCGTAAAACTTATAATTTTTATTAACTGTAAAGTATCTAGTAACAATGTATCTCAGTAATCACTACAAAATTCTATCTCCTAATATCAGGTAAGCCAATTCTATTCTTCATTAGCCGATCCTTACAATATGTAACCAAAGGGTATTTATAGATATACAAAACTCGATCCACTTCTATTTTAAGTCATCCACCCTTTTAGGAACAAAGACTTTCTTGGGAGGATATGATGAAGGAGATTGAACAAGAGAGGCCTAAAAAGAAGGCCAAGATCCTACATTCTACCAGACTCACAAACAAAGGAGAGATTGTTGATGAGTGTGCCATACCAATGACAGAAAAGGAGGTAGGGGACATGCAACTAGCAGATTATCAGTTGAGTACTGTCAACTTGGGAAGGCCCACTAGGAATCAACAGATGAACCTAATTGATGTGGTGGCTTCAACAACCAAGTCAAGAATGATAAAAGATAAACAGAAGAAGGATAAGCTCAAAGCTTAGTTGGATCAATTGCATTCATTTTTGAAAAGTGTCTCCTCTCCGAGATCACAACAGGTAATGACCATTGAGACTCCAATTTTATCAAGCAAAAAGGAGGTAGATGATTTGGTGTAGGTGAGAGGCAAAGCGAAGATGGTAGACAAATGGATAGACAAGTTGAATCGGGAAGTAGGTGAAGTTTTGGTTGAGGGTTTTGAAGTTTACAAAGGCACTAAAGAGTTGATAAGAGAAATACAGTAGTATATTGAAGCATTAGAGAAACAAGAAGAGGAGTATAAAGAGTATAGTCAAAAATTAGAGAAAGTTAATACATTGCCTTTAACTACTCTTCTTGAACAGTCAATACTTGAGGAAGATAATAAAGATTTTGTTGGAAAAACCTCTCGTATACTTCGATTCAGAGCAGATTTCTTGTGTAAACATAGGAGTGAGGTTCAAGAGGCTGTTAATAATCTGATTGAACATATTGAGGAGCTAGAAGCAGTCATCGCTATCATTGTAGATGTAAATGTATTAACCAAGGAAGGCATGCCTTTGAGTCAGATCAAAGAGAAATGGGATGAAAGATTTAGAGGACTCATGTAGAAAGGAGATGATGGAGAAGATATGATGATAGATCGACTAATGGATGTCAAAGAAGAAATAAAAGCTGCTAGAAGAGAGTTGACAAAGATAAAAGGTATGAGAGAGTTTGTTGCAGAAGAGTTGGAGCGAATTAAGTTTGAGGACGCTGGGTTGATGGGCCAAAAATAGATATATTATAGCAAGTCTTCGCTAGTTATGATGAGTTCATTGCAGATAAAAGATAGATCAAAGGGTAAACCAGTAAGTATGAATAAAATTTATCTAGCATCCAGACATATACCTTCAATAATGAATGTTTTCTAACAGATCACAAAACCAAAGCATGACACAATTTACAGAATAAACTATACCATTGCATGCATCTAAGGTGCTTAATTTAATACCACTATTCGCATATCACAACTATTTCCAAGATTTCAAAAGAACACACATCCATTCATTACCAAGGTCATAGATCAACAAACTTTAATAACTTCAATTCAATGATAATCTAACAAGATAATCCTTAAATCTTGTTTCTTCTAATGACTTTCATCACATAAAAAACTAGCATGCTTCAGCACAATCACTGACATTCAAATAGATTATAACTTATCAGCCTTATCAAGTAAAACTCCATTCTAACACCATATTGCGTAAAACTTGTAATTTTTATTAACTGTAAAGTATCTTAGTAATTCTATCTCCTAATATCAGGTAAGCCAATTTTATTCTTCATTAGCCGACCCTTACAATATGATACCCAAAGGGTATTGATAGATATACAAAACTCGAACTCCACTTCTATTTTAAGTCATCCACCCTTTTAGGAAAAAAGACTTTCTTGGAAGGATATGATGAAGGAGATTGAACAAGAGAGGCCTAAAAAGAAGGCCAAGATCCTACATTCTACTAGACTCACAAACAAAGGAGAGATTGTTGCTGAGTGTGCCATACCAATGACAAAAAAGGAGGTAGGGGACATGCAGCTAACAGATTATCAGTTGAGTACTGTCAAGTTGGGAAGGCCCAATAGGAATCAACAGATGAACCTAATTGATGTGGTGGCTTCAACAACCAAGTCAAGAATGATAAAAGATAAACAAAAGAAGGATGAGCTTAAAGCTCAGTTGGATCAATTGCATTCATTTTTGAAAATTTTCTCCTCTCCGAGATCACGACAGGTAACAACCATTGAGACTCTAATTTTTTTAAGCAAAAAGGAGGTAGATGATTTGGTGTAGGTGAGAGGCAAATCGGAGATGGTAGACAGATGGATAGACAAGTTGAATCAGGAAGTAGGTGAAGTTTTGGTTGAGGGTTTTGAAGTTTACAAAGGCACTGAAGAGTTGATAAGAGAATTGCATTGTATATTGAAGCATCAGAGAAACAAGAAGAGGAGTATAAAGAGTATAGTCAGAAATTAGAGAAAGTTAATACATTGCCTTTAATTACTCTTCTTGAATAGTCAATACTTGAGGAAGATAATAAAGATTTTGTTGGAAAAACCTCTCATATACTCTGATTCAGAGCATATTTCTCTTGTAAACATAGGAGTGAGGTTCAAAAGGATGTTAATAATCTGACCGAACATATTGAGGAGCTGGAAGCAGTCATCGCTATCATTGTAGATGTAAATGTATTAACCAAGGAAGGCATGCCTTTGAGTCAAATCAAAGATAAATGGGATGAAAGATTTAGAGGACTCATGTAGAAAGGAGATGATGGAGAAGATCTAATGATAGATCGACTAATGGATGTCAAAGAAGAAATAAAAGCTGCTAGAAGAGAGTTGACAAAGATAAAAGGTATGAGAGAGTTTGTTGTAGAAGAGTTGGAGCGAAAAGTTTGAGGATAGCTGGGTTGATGGGCCATAAATAGATATATTACAGCAAGTCTTCGCCAATTATGATGAGTTCATTGCAGATAAAAGATAGATCAAAGGGTAAACCAGTAAGTATGAATAAAATTTATCTAGCATCCAAACATATACCTTCAATAATGAATGTTTTCTAACAAATCACAAAACCAAAGCATGACACAATTTACAGAGTAAACTATACCATTGCATGCATCTAAGGTGCTTAATTTAATACCACTATTCGTATATCACAACTATATCCAAGATTTTAAAAGAACTCACATCCATTCATTGCCAAGGTCATAAATCAACAGACTTAGATAACTTCAATTCAATGATAATCTAACAAGATAATCCTTAAATCTGGTTTCTTCTAATGACTTTCATCACATAAGAAACTAGCATGCTTCAGCACAATCACTAACATTCAAATAGATTATAACTTATCAGCCTTATCAAGTAAAACTCCATTCTAACATTATATTGCGTAAAACTTGTAATTTTTATTAACTGTAAAGTATCTAGTAACAATGTATCTCAGTAATCACTACAAAATTCTATCTCCTAATATCAGGTAAGCCAATTCTTTTCTTCATTAGCCGACCCTTACAATATGATACCCAAAGGGTATTTATAGATATACAAAACTCGAACTCCACTTCTATTTTAAGTCATCCACCCTTTTAGGAACAAAGACTTTCTTGGGAGGATATGATGAAGGAGATTCAACAAGAGAGGTCCTGGTAGTTGGTTCTCAACTGTCTAGTGTCACTCAATCAGTTCATGCAACTGTAATGTTCAAGGGGCCTATGCTGGTAACAAAATATTCAAGCAATGACTCATCTTATCAAACCGTTCTTGTAAATAAAGGGGGTTTTAAACAAAAGAAAAAGATAGATCAAAGGGTAAACTAGTAAGTATGAATAAAATTTATCTAGCATCCGGACATATACCTTCAATAATGAATGTTTTCTAACAGATCACAAAACCAAAGCATGACACAATTTACAGAATAAACTATACCATTGCATGCATCTAAGGTGCTTAATTTAATACCACTATTCACATATCACAACTATCTCCAAGATTTCAAAAGAACACACATCCATTCATTGTCAAGGTCATAGATCAACAGACTTTAATAACTTCAATTCAATGATAATCTAACAAGATAACCCTTAAATCTTGTTTCTTCTAATGACTTTCATCACATAAGAAACTAGCATGCTTCAGCACAATCACTGACATTCAGATAGATTATAACTTATCAACCTTATCAAGTAAAACTCCATTCTAACACCATATTGCGTAAAACTTATAATTTTTATTAACTGTAAAGTATCTAGTAACAATGTATCTCAGTAATCACTACAAAATTCTATCTCCTAATATCAGGTAAGCCAATTCTATTCTTCATTAGCCGACCCTTACAATATGATACGCAAAGGGTATTTATAGATATACAAAACTCGAACTCCACTTCTATTTTAAGTCATCCACCCTTTTAGGAACAAAGACTTTCTTGGGAGGATATGATAAAGGAGATTGAACAAGAGAGGCCTAAAAAGAAGGCCAAGATCCTTCATTCTACCAGACTCACAGACAAAGGAGAGATTGTTGCTAAGTCCATTCCGGGTCTAGTTCTGCCGACAAAGCACAAAACGAAACCAAACACAAAAAGTAAAACAAAAGACCAACATAATAAAACTTAACACAAGGACTAGACTAAAACAAAAAATTGAAAAAGTGGAGGTGGAGACATGATGGATTTTGATTTTGCAATTTTTATTAAACACCAACTTAACATCCACTCTAGTTCTGGCTTCGATAAAGACAAAACAAAAGATCAAAAAGTAAGACTATTGGGATGGGGCCCAGAACGAGTTTTGATTTAAGTTTTAGAACCCGATTTGGATCCGGCTCCGGTCTCGACAGAGAAATTTAAGAAAAAAGAAAGTGTTGGCAAAACAAGACCCCTCACTTTGTTTGAAAAACAACTAACAACCAAAAACAACAAGGGGGACCCCTTTTGACCAAGGCAAAAGATGGGATGGTTATGCAAGGCATAACAGGTGCAGAAAACCGATGTAAGGGATAGGAGCCTTGGTGTAGTGCACAATGCACCGATATCCTTTATGTTGGGAAACACATCATGGACTCTTGGGTTGCCTTGTGTGTTTTCGGATAATGTGAATCTTTTGTATGTAAAGAATGTGTTTAAAATAATAAGTATAGTGTTTCAATTTTGAGTTTGATCTGTATTTTTCCTTTTTGTCACCCTTGCCTTATTGTTTTGACTCATTTCTTGGGTGGTGTGTGTAGGATGCCTAGGGGTTGGGGATGAGGCCATAGTGGAGGTCATGGTGGTGACCAAGGGGTTGAGCACCAAAGTACTTCATTTTCGAGTTCTCACGGGTCTGAATGTGAGGAACGTCAGGGTTCACAGAACAAACCGGGAGGCAAAGGCCAAGATCCGAGACAACCAGGTTTTGAGGGTGTGCAATTGTGTACCATACTTGATGAGCCTACTGCTCACATAAAACCTGGTCTGGTGGGTAACTCATGGGTGACAAAGTAAAATAAAGTTTGGATTACCTATCAGAGGCGAAACAAAGCCCGCCCGAAAATTCATGTAAGTATAAGGAGCGAACTAGTGATTCATATGAAAGTTCACATACCAAGACCTAGTTTTAGAATCATCCCCCTTGATTTTAGTGACCAGGAGGAACCTATCACAGGCAGTGATAGTGGTTTTGAATCACTCTCAGACTGACCTTGTCATTGGTGGTCATGGTTGTTGTGTAAACCATGTTGTTGTATTGATTTTTTGGATTGAGGTTTTCTATGATATGTTTGAGACCTTGTTGGTGGTTGATATACCATATAGGTTTGGATGACATTTCATTTGATTTTGTTGAGTCTTTAGCATCATGGGGTGATGCATTTCGCATCCAAGATTATTTCTTATTGTTTTATGGCTTCTAGGAGTAAGCCTAGTTCTAGGGGGAGGATGCAGTGCCTCTCATGATACTGATACTTTTTTATACTTCTTTGTGTGTGTTTTGATTATGTGTGGATTCTAGTTATGTTATGATGCTTACTAGATACTTTGTTAGACATCTATTTTTCCATGTGTTTGGTGTGGTAGACAGTTCTATTCATTTTCTTATGATATTTGGACTTATGTGTGGGATGCATATGTTTATGATGATGTTACTGAGTGTGTTATAATGATGATGTGGTATTTAGATTTTGATTACGGTATCTTATTTGGGTGAAGGAGACGTTGTTGCATGTTCATCTGTGAGCACCCTGCCTCACCATAATTATCTTTCACAATGTGTTTGATTATGAGTTATATGCATATATATTTGTTGTTCAATGTTTGGTGTTATGCAAGAATGCAGTTATCGGGTGCCGACTCCACCCACATTGTCAGGTCTGAGCACACGCTACATACCCCAATGGTTTGATGTGATTAGGGATTTGATAAGAAAGTACCCCCGTTTGTGTCAATTGTTGGGTCAGTGTTTGCTCATGTTTATATCCGTACTTCGTTCCTGTGGGTATGATTTTAATTTAAGTATTTATTTTCATGAGTTTTGTAATGTTAGCATAGGTTGCATTTATATCTTGATTAATGTATTATCGTTTAAATTAAATGTTATCCTTGGGAGTGGTTATGAAGTAATCAAATTGTCATGGTTGGTAAATGACATAAATTCTTTTAGAAAATAAATGTGTTCTTTAGCATTGCTTATTTTATTCATTATGGGTGTTATTAATTTTGCTAGATTTAAATTATCATGAGATTATGATTTAATTTAAATAAATAAAAATTTAATAAACTATTTTATTTGTTATTTAAACTTAAGTCATTAAAAGTAGTTTTATGGTTAATTTTATCATTAAGTAATTAATGTAATATTATATTTTAAAATTTAAATGTGGGTTGAATTTAAATGCTTATTTATTTAATTTTAAATATTGACTAATGGTCTTCAAAATTTAATTAAATTTAAAAGGAAATAAAATGTTTTAATTTTTGGGAGGAAATTGTGATTTTAGTAATTTTGAAGAAATTGCCTATTCGAAATTTTATAAAACTAAAATTTAAGGCAAGAGTCTAATTTCGATGTTCTCTGAAGTTTTGAAAGAATTAGTATTGTTGGGAAATTTTCCATTGTTTAATATTATATCTAATCTTGTCATTCTCGAAAAAAGGGGAATGAGAAAAGAAAAGGAAAAAAGAATTGGTCTGCAATTCAAAAGCTAGGACTTTCAAATTTTTGTTTTAGAAGAATCTAGATTTTTAGTTTTGTGTTGGGATTTGTACTTTGAATTCATCTGTTGGAGGTTGTGGATCTCTGAGTTGCTGAAGATCGTGGTTGGTTGGATACACCCAACGCAACACTCTCATCTTCAAATCAAATTAAGCTAAGGACTCTAGGTAGTTTCAAAATCCTTGAAAGTTCTCTGTAAATTTCAGTTGGAAAGAATATGATTTTTAAAATTGAAATGTCTTTATGGTTACTGGGAGTCTTGGAATTTTTCTGATATGAAATCCATTTCTCTGTAATTGTGATCTCAACCTATCATTTCTTTTTTCTCTTCATTTCCTGCCCATAGGTTATTTTATATTTGGATTCAAGTTTAAAAATAAATGGATTACCATTTCCTTTTGTCCATTGTCATTTCCAGTCAAGCACTCTGTAAATTTTGTTGCCTGAAAATTTTCTTCTTTATTTTGTAGTCTGGCTTTTGCATTTCGCCATTTTAGTGCCTTTGTGCCTCCTCTTTAAATGGCTTTGTAGTTTCATTAATAATTATTTTGGTGGTGTGATAGATCAATATATATATATATATATATATATTTGTTTATTTTTGTATTGTCTTCGGCATTTTCCTCAATTAATGCCAATAGTGGCATGATGCATTTGTATTCCTTGTTTTATTGTTGAGTTTACGCCAGGGGCGTTTCTTCCCCAAGTGGCCAACACTTTGGTGCACAACCATCCCCCATGGATGGCTACATAGCAGCCTATGGTTGTTGTGCACAACCATCCATGAAAGGGGGTTGCACCCAACATTAGATGTCGTGGGTTTTTGTTACATGGTCTTATATATGTATGTATGTATGTATGTATGCCTCTGTTTTTATTATTATGTTGTGAATTTCTTTGAACTTTAAAATCTTGTTTTTATAATTATATAAAAAATATATGTATATATATATGTAAATATATATGCATGCTTATATTTTGGAGAGATATTGAGTTAAATTTTGTGTTAAATATGCAATAGAAATTTATTATTCTTTTAATTTAGGTATATATATATATATATATATATATATATATATATATATGTGAATAGGAAAATATTATTGAAATGAGGAAGTAATATTAAGTCTGAAAAAAAAATTAAAATGATGAGAAAATTTATATTGTTTAAAATTCTGATTCAATTATCATTTTAGTTAATTTGTATTTTGAATTAAAAGAATAGAAGTTCAAAGCAAATGATTGTAATCAGATTTCTGAACTTAATAATTATTTTTAAAATCTACTCTTTTTTTTAAATGATTTTTGGAAAAATTAGATTTTCTCAATCTTAGAAAAATCAGATTTGTAGAATATTCTTTGTGGGAAAAGATATAGGACCTAGAGAATAGATATTGTTAAAGAATAAATAAATATATGATTTATAATTGTTTTAATAGCTTAAGTTTAATGTTTTAATTTCAAAGTCTATTTTGTGTTTAAATAATCATAGGAAATTTTGTTGCCATTCTTTAATTTGATTTTTAACAAGTAATGAAACTTAGATTTTTGAATTTTGGTAGAATTAATTTGGTAAGATATTTAATGTTAAGAAATTGATTATTGCCTTTGATTAAATTTGAAATATTAGTGAACTCTATGTTTTGGATTAGCTTTTAAATGATGTAAATGTTTATTTGATTTGTGACATGGGCAATTTAAGTTAAATTTTCTATAGCTTGATAATGTGGCTTTAATTACTAGTATGTAATATTTTGTTTCTAGGGTGGATAACTGTTATCTCTAGAGGCTAGGGAAGTGGTGTGTATGCATGTGGTTGGTTGCACTTTTGTCTATCTTGTTATCTTGTGAACGATTGTGTGGGTGGTACCTCCTAGTGTTATGGGTTTTGTATTTGGATGCTTTGTGTAGTCACAAGATGGTCATGCCTCGTGCGCCTTGTTGTGATATAAGGTCCTTTTTGGTTTGTGCATTGAAGTACACCCGTTACTTGGCTTTGTTTTTAAGGTAACCTTAGGGGAGAGTGGCTCTTCTTGGGGCCAATATGCAAGTGGTCACCCTTGAAAGAGTTTCTTTAAATAAGTAAAAACCTAATTAATGTACCTAGTGGGTTGGGTTAGTTAACACATAATAAGACTAATAATATACACCTCATCCCTGCCATTAGTGCTCTCAAAGGTTAAGGACGGGTGGGAAGACCTTGTCGGTAAGGTCACTACCTTGTCTCCACGAAAGGTAAGTTGCTCTGCATGAGTCACCCTATGGGGCGACACCTTGAGATAGGATGTCTGGTTAACCATAGATGGAGGTAGCTCCTAGTGTTAGGTAGTCTGGTTAATCCACATTGATGGAGGCGACTCCTAGGGCTAGGCAGTCTGGTTAATCCATGTAAGGCCATGCGATGACACTCTCCCACTATGCCCATTATTTTCCCTTGTTCTTGTTGCCTCTAGAGTTGTTTTAATTATTGTTGATGTTTATGTTGTTTCATGGGCTTGAGTCATGTGATGTTAGTCCTTTATGTGATTTGTGGCTGAGGGTTCTTTCTTATCGACTCCTTGCACGGGGGGTGTTCCTTCGAGTTCACAAGGTCGGTTGGAAACATGCAATGCACCCATTGGGTCCTCGGGCGGTGATCGTGGCACAGATGTAGTTGGATTGATCTTAGAGCTTCACATGGAGAATATTGTACCTTTAAAGAATTCAACTCTTTCATTATTGTACTCTTGTATTATTTTGTGCTCTTCCCAATGTGATAAGAGAAGTAGCTTTGTAATGTAACTTCGGTCTCACGTTGTGTTGTATATGTGGAAATATGTTCCATGATTGTAACCTAGAACTCAAATTTTAATGTAATGATATATTATTTATGTTTCCATTTATCTATCTTGTTCATATGGAATGAATGTCATATCTATTATGTTTTATTCATGCTTCTTTCTTCCACTTTAGTTTGGTATCGTAAATCATTTTTTAGTTAGTTTGGGTTCATTCAAGTAGCGCACCATGTTACCCCATGCGAACTAGGTTAATACTTTATGTTATATTTGTGTTGTATAATTGTTTAATGTTGTTAAATGCAATTGTTGTTTTCAAAAAAAAAAAATATTTTGTTATTGTTGTAGTTGTCCTATGGGGTTTTCGTGGTGGGGCATTACAAATAAGGTGAATATATCAAAGTGTGTGTGTACAAGGATAAGATAGAGGTTAAGTGAATATAAATATATATGTATGGATGGGTAAATAATAAGATAATGAGACCAAATTCACACAAAATTGTGACATGTCGATATAATATATATCATATATTTTCTTAAAATAAACACAAAATTAAACGAAAAATAACATTAAAATATAATATTCACCATTACAATCATTTTTAATTATATAAATTAATGTTATATTTTTTTGAACTTTTAGAATTTATAATTGTAGTGAAGTTTCACCACACTTAGACATTTCAAACTTAAACACTCCCACGATGAATTCAACATAAATGAGTGATGAAAAAAGTCCTAAAACACCCTATTGCATAAATTTAAGTTCATAACTTATATTTGTAAGCGTTACTCTAGAGGTTAAAATAGTTGGTAGTGTATATTATCATCTTTTATTCTCTTAATATTCTTGCAAATTTTCTTCAGATTTGTAAACTTGGGTGAGACTTTAATGCACCCCATAATCATTACACCATTATCTTGGTACATATCTTTTGAAACTATAGTGGAAGAGACCTGAAGTAGAGTGAGCCTCTTATTATTCATGAATTTCACATATTCATATTGTTATGCTTTAGAATAACGAGGCATAAAAACCATAACTACAAAAGTATATTATTGACTTAATTCTAAATGAACATGTACATTGTCAACTAAGAACCTTTTCAATGTTCATACAAATTTTGATCCACTTTTTCTAGAGACATAGTTTTATAAGTTGATGTAAATAAGAAAAATTCAAGAGTTTCATTCAACAAGGAAAAGGTTTTCATATGGAGCTAGGTAATTCTTATGAGATAATTATATAAGAGAATAAGTATCATGTAGTGATAAGTATATGTGTATGAAGTATTATAATAATAATATATTTTTTAATTAACAATGATTTACGACAAAGAAAATATGAATTTATCTTGAAAGATCTTTGAAATCAAAGACATGAGATGATTTAGAGCTAGATTCTTGCAAGCTAAATGCATGACGATTTTATCAGGTTGATGAAAATTGTAATTGTTAGGACTAAGTGTTTAATTCTTACTAGGCACAAATGTGATCAGTATAGTTGAAGTTGAGTTAGTTCATTAGAATAAATATTTATTTTTGATTAGGTAAGTGAGGTTTTGAAAGGGCTTAGAACCTTTGTATATCGATGAGCAAGTTATTTTTCAGTAAAAAGCCTTAACTTAGCTTGATTATATAATTTTGATTTTGAAAGTTAGATCCCCAAAAACATAGTCAAAATTGACTTCGATCCTTAGAATAAATATTTATTAAATATTAACCATGAACTAATTTCTTAGTCAAGCACCTTTGCAACTAGTTAGTTAATTTTTTAACGGTTGAAAGTATGGTTGAGAGTCTTTGCAAGATGGTTGAAAGTATTGTCAATAACTAGTCAAATACTTGAAAATATAAATTATTGTGGTTGTCTAGGATGAATTTGATGAGGGAAACATAAAGAGTCATGTCACTCTTATAAGTGATGTAAGTGTTGCCACAAATTTAGAGTTATTCAAATTATCTACAAAGGAGCTAGTATAACTATAAACTATGAAATTACTCATATTCGATGGCTTAATATTATTTCATAAAACAAAACTTATATAAACAAAATAAATTTTGTACTTATATACATATGTGATAAATAAAGAAAATAATTCTTAAATAACTCATGATTATATTTACCTATGTGGTTTTGTGTGTTCTTAACCTTATAAGGACATGCTTTTATGATTATTTTGTGCATCTAAATCATATACAAGCATAAAATTTGAGATCATTTATAATAATCAAGAGGATATACAATGAGTAACCAAGAACATCACAACCATTGATGATTATAACAATATGATTTTATTTTTTTATAATTTATCTTTTTTTAAACATATTTATCCAAAAAAATATAAGATATTTTATTTATATAAGATTGATTACATTTTATTTATTTAAGAATTATTATGTCGAGATATTCTACAATAACAACACAACTATAATGTTATGATTATATACATTAAAATAAAAAATTTAAATATTTAAAAAATAAACTAAACTATTAAAATACCTCTTAAATAAATTAAATATTTTAAATATTTTAAAATAAATATTATAAATAAAATAAAATGGTTCTTACATAAATAATTTAAAATTGATATTTCTTGATGAATGAAAAATACAAACACAATTAATTATGGAAAAAATTTAACTATATGTAAAACTAAAACTATAAGATAACTCTCAAGCAAATAAAATAAAATAATAGGGTGGTGGGCCTTGCTCGATTGACTATTTAGCATCCTTTGCAGGCAAGAGGTCATGAGGTCTAGTCTCCCCACCGTCCCCGTGGTACCGGAGGGTGTGTCACGCCAGCGTCACCGGTCACAAAATTTTACCAAGCGCACTATAGTTTATAGGGGGTTGCTACCCGATTCCAATTCCTAGAGTCTAAATAAAAATAATAATATTTAAATATTCTAAAATAAAATAAAAAAATTTAGACTACAAGAATCAGGTAGCCCCCCCTATAAATTGCAGTGCGCTTGGTATTTTTTTCCCACGTGACCAGTGAAGTTGGCACGACACACCCTCTGGTACTACGGGGATAGAGGGGATAGTAGACCTCGTGACCTCTTTCTTGCAACATGATGCTTTAATCAATCGAACTATGCCCTCTACTGTAAAATAAAATAACTTTTAAATAAAGAAAATAAATAAATAATATTTTGTTTAAATTTAAACCTATTATCATATCATATAAACCTAATCTTCAAACTTAATTCTTAAACAAATTAAATTAAAATATTTAATTTTTAATAATTATTATTCTGATAATCATAATTTTAAATTATTAAATTTTTGAAAAATTAATTAGTAAATTAGGTAAAACATACAATCCAAACTTTTATTTCATTAAAATATTTTAGAAATAATAAAGACTATATGATTGATTGTTAACAAGCAAGAGGCATATTTGTAAACAAGATGGATGACACGGTTTGGCATATTTGTAAAGAAGGTGGAATTTCCCAAATCATGGAATGCATGTCGGGGTTTGATGAGAGCCTCTCCAAATAGTTTGTCACCTCGTGGTTGGAAAGGAGGGTGACTATGGGAAGCATTTCCTTCTAAGTTAATGAGGAGGTCATCACTAAAGCCATTGGTTTGGTCGTTGATGGGTGGAAATGGAATAAGACTACCAAAGTGTTAGAATGGGTGAGTCTTAGTCAGTTTTTCTGTGGTGAGGAGAAGCCTATCAAACTAAGGGGTGGCTATGCCCATGAGCAACTGCCTGAGCCATGGGACAGAGTCTGCATGGTGGTGCTGAAATACTTCACTCTTGAAGGGAGATTCGATGTGTACTACTTATACCATTTTCCTTTTCTTAATCAGCTAAGGAACCATAACAATATTTCCATTTTGTTCTTCCTTTTACACTCGTTGGAGAATTTTGTGAATGATGTGATGGAGGCTTTGAATGTGGGTAGAAATTTCACCTTTCTGCACTAAGGGATAATGTTTAGACTCTATCATTTTCACCTTGCTTTATGCCCTCCTCAGCCAATTATTGTCGATGAAGTTCCTGTGTCCTTGACTTCATCGTCTTCTAGTCTCATGGATACCCCAGGCCCTAGTAAGAAAAAATGTATTAAAAACCCAACTCTAAAAACCTCTCCCTAGGATACTTCCCCGAATACTAGGTCTATTGGGAACAAGGAGAAGAAACGTGTTGCACCTACCCCTAGAGGAAAATCCAAAGCTTAAAAAAAACTAAATTCAAATTACAACAAATTGACTCTGATATCGAAATTATGAAGGAAACCAGTACTCCTCGCAAAGTCCAGTCATTTGATTGCTAAATCAGAAAGGGAGAAGAGCCCCAAAGTGGCCTCAGACTTGGACTATGGGGGGAAAGTGAAAATAAAATCAAGGATATAAAGGATGAGGAGGATGAATCCCTCTCTGCTTCTACTAGCAGCTCCTCCCATGTTTTTGAGAGCTTAAAGAAGGGTTATATGGGCCCTTCTAGTGTTAGAGTCAAAGGTATCAAGACCAAGGCCTCGACCATTGTTGAAGGGAAGGCCCCCATGGAGGAAGCTAGTAGTAAACAAGATGTTATTTGGGAGGAGGTTGACAGAATTAAAGACAAAGTGGAGAGTCTAGAAAAGCGACTCCAGGATGTCACCCGCTTCACACTGAAGATAATGCATAGATCTACCACCACTTTGTGCCTATTGCAGAAGGATAGTCCTACTAACACTGTTGAGGATGACACTGAATGAAAGGATCTTCTCAAGTTCCTCACCGACAACTGGGCCACGATAAATTTAATCAAGCCATGCAGTGGGAAGAAGGATTAAGGATGTGAGACTTGCTCCATTTTGTTTGGGAATGGCATATCTGGCCATTATGTCTTTTATTTTCTATGTTGTTAGTTTTTAGAACTTTATGTTTAACGATGACTGGTATAGCCTTTGGTGGGATTTGTTTAAAACTTTTTAAAATTAGGTTTTTTATGATGGACATTTTCAGTAGTATAGTTACTTATGCTATTGTTAGTATAGGTTTGTTGGTTCCCTCTTACTGTTTACTAGATATTGGCTTTGTTTTGGCTATGACTGTGATTTTTTATACTGGTGGTTTGGGTGCATATTTCATTTTGTCGGCTGTGTATTTGTTGTCACTGTTACTTTGCTATTGGTAAGCCTGTGGGCTTTGTTTTAAAAGGGACAACACCCTATTTTTTCTACTTTTAATATCAAAAACAAGCAAGAGGCTTGAAATCAAAAATCAAAGTAGTGCATACATGACTGTTAACTTGTTCAAATCTATTTAATGCAATTTTATAAGAAGAGCCCACAAATTGTTTCTAAATATAACTATTTTATATTTAATTATTATGGATTGTGCAAGTTAAAGAATCAATGAATAAATCGTTAAATACTAGATTTCATTTATGAAATATTTAAATGATTCAAGATTTAGAAAGAGATTTATCATAGGGGTTAAGTGAACTCATTCATGATTATTAGTATATGTTCATTATTTTGAGTTATGATTTTTTTATTTTTAATATATTATTATGATTAGTAAAATGTATGTTTTCATTTAAATGCGGTTATTTTTATATTAAATTTATATTAATTAAAGTATTTTTTCTATTAGTAAAGTTTTGTTCGTATTTATTTATACGTTTTAGTGTGTTATAGATTGTTTTAATTTTTGATGATTTTTCTATTTATTTTATTACAATTTAGTATCAATTTGTAATATGCATTATATGTAATTCAATAATGGTACATTAATTTCAACAAAAGTGACTGACTTTAAACTATTTTATAAACTTAAACTATACACATATCGAAGATCTTATAGACAAACCATCTAATGTAGACATAGATAGAAGATCTAATGAAAATTAGTCTATTGTGTAGTCTAAATACAAAAGAAAAAGAAAAATACTAGCAATAATACATAATAGAAACAAGCTTAGAAGAGATATGGATGACACAACTCAAATGCTTTGACATTAAAGTATTATTCAAATCTCAACAAAAAATATACATGTTACAAATACATGCTCTATTAGAATCTAGGTTGCTAATTGTTTTAGGAATATGAGTGCTCAAATACATTATTTCATTCCCACATGTTATATGCCTATTACAACGACTAAAATCCTAAAGCTCAAAAATTGAATCTATCTCTTATATGTCATGCCCTTCTCCAATGAACTTATTCTACTATTTATAGTGGATTATTAAAATTATAAGATGCTACTGATAAAAAAATTGTTCCTTCTTTGACAACTCTTCTTGGAATTGATGTAAGATATCACAATAGGAAAAATATTCAATTTTTTTGTACTTGAATCCTAAAAATAGGTCCCCATTAGGCATAACAGATGCTTAATTCTATGCAATAAAATTCATCATCAAGATATCTCATGGGAAGATGTGTCTTCCTTCAATAATAATTACATGATCTAAAATTAAGATCAAAAGATTAAGCTACAATATCTACAACAGATAATACTAATTGATAGAGATTGGGTTATCGATCTAAAATAGATCTTGCAATGAAGAATAAGCTTCTACAATATGACTACCCTATATATAGAACTCAAAAAATGTTTCAAAATGAAGAAAACAAAAAGGAAATATTTATGGATAATGCAAGATTGCCTAACCTTTGAGATGCTCCTACATCAAACTCCAAGGTAACAAAATTTTAAACTTAATGCTCAAAATTAAGGAATTGAGGGAGGTTTCAATGGCCACTCGAAATCTAGAAATCCATATATCATCCTTAAGCCCCCTTCCTATCCACTAGACCTTATACTCCTTATATTCATTCCTCATGGTTTTTCTACTCAAGTAATCATTATAATCTATTTTATCTCGTCTCTAGTCTTTTGAAGAGCATCTAAATAATTTTTTGATGATATATTATTCTTTAAATATTTAGCTTCATTATATTCATACTACATTAAAAAAATTCAAAAATCCAATCGTTTTGTTAATTCAATCATATAAGCATTCTTTAAAAAATTGAAAAACTTTACAAGGGCCAAGTTTCTTTGGCTTAAAGTGGGAGCGGTTGGTTGGGCAACCCCCCACAATTGGGTGTGTGTAATGCCCTGCCTTGTAACCCTATAGGAAGTTGCAATTAACTACTTAAGCGCACCAATTTTTTATATTTAAAGTGTAATAACATACATGTTCACTTACTAATTGACAACAACCTCTAAGGCTACAAGATTGGGATTACATAAAACCCATACATACATCATTATACATCCATAGCATTTAGTTACATAAAGAATTGAGTGCTCATACAAAATAAAGTTACATTATAGCATAAAGAGATATAACAAAACTCGATATTCATTAACTTAATCAGAAGGTTACATCTCTCATTCCTTCAATGAGGCAAATAATACAAATATGATACATATACAAAATATCCACCTAGAATACAAATGAGGGGTATTAATTACATGAGCCAAACTGAGATAAATATATTGCTTGATTTAAATACAAGAAACTGTGAGCTCTCCAACTGAATACCTCGCCATCACAAACTAAGGATCAAAGGGGGACCCAATGGTGTATGGTGCATGTTCCACCCAACCAAGTGGTACCTGAAGGCCCACCCCCCATGCTAGGAGATAGTAACAACATAACATGATCAACCCTACAACCTCTAGTCACAGGCTGACACATAGTGACTCATACTGATACAACCAATCACACGAACCATACAACCACAAGTACAATAATACAACACTAACATGGGTCACATTGCTTCCAGGTATAAAACAGATCGAGTATGTTAAGAAAACCATACACATAAAACTAAATACCAACTGTTGTCCTAGATAGAGTGTCATCACACAACTCATAATGAGTTACCCACTGCAGATCTTCATAGGCCCTGGATATCCTGGAGACCTCAACCAACCCCCAACCCTCATATTTACTAATGCGGGATCAAATACCTCTCGTAAAGACAAGATAGATGACCTTGCCATTCTAGGACTTCCCACTCACTCCAAACCTAAACCAACACTTGTGACTATGAGTGAGGCTAGAACTTATCTTGTTTAGTGTGAAGTAATACCCAAACTTCTAAGTACATTGTTTTAGTTATCACTTGATTAAACCACCTCTGAAGGTTACCTAGTCTTACCTCTTACAGGCTCTGGGTCCTAACATAAACCACTCTTCTACTTGACAACACACATACAAATCAAACACCAAGGGAACCCAAGTGCATAAAAACTAGATATCACAACCACTCCAACTCTAGGAGGAAACATATAATGAAACTCACTCCAAAAATTGGAGGAAACAATTCACATAATCCACTCATTCCAAAGGAGGCACAAATCATCCCCGTTCGTGGAAACCGAGCAAATCACTGACAAGGAACCATGCACTACCCAAGAGAAATACAAATGGTTGACATCACAAAATGACAACCCCCATCCTCTAGGAACCTCTGGAAGACTTACATATTAAAAACACACTTAACCCATTTCCCCAAACAAGAACACAAAGGAAATAATCACAAAAGACAATTGAAATAAACTACTTTTGGATATTCTAAATCCATTTCCTTTTCAAAATGATTTCACAGCAAAGATAATAATTGCCTTAATAAAATAATTGATTAAAATAATTAATTGCCTTTTTTATTATAGAGAAGGGAAAAAAAAACTAATTTTAATAAATAAATCAAATCCCTTGATTACTTTTAAAAGCAACATAAAATTCTCTGCAAATTAACTCCAATTTCCCAACTAAAGCATATAAACATGCAACCATTTTAAAATAAATGCATTTATTTATTTATTTATTTAAATATTCTAATTAACTTCATTTAAAATAATTCCACATAATTATCAACTCATCAAATTTGAAACATATATATAAAAATAAATAAATATATATTCTTTGCATATATACACATATATATATTCAATATATATAATATACATACAATATATATATATACATTATATATATTTTACTTCATACATATTTTATCCCTTTTATATATAATACATATATTATATATATTTTAAAAAATATTAAAAGAATCTTAACAAAGTCAAAATTATTATTCAAGGGCGGCGGAATAAATTTATGGTCGCTGTTTTTTTATTAATGCAAACAAAACAAATCAAGGACACACTGTCCAGTCTAGAAAGAAAAACGGAGAGGTATTACAGTGTGGGGGTTCTACAACTATTGAGGGTGATAATGAGGCTTGGTGGCATGGTGGTGGGAGCGGTCGATGGCCATGTTGGCTTTGCAGTTGGGCTAATCGGGTGGTGTCCACATTGGATGTTGGGGTGGTGATCGCATTTGGTGTCGAAATCATCTCACACACATCAGAGTAACTTCTAATTATTGCAATGGAAGGTGAAAAGATTGTCATCAGTATGGTGAATCAACACGCGTATTTCAGGTCCTCTCAAGGGATACTATCTGCGCCATTCGATGAACAAGTAACGACTGAGCATTACTCACAGGTTGGCATCTAGGTGAATGGTACACAAAATGTCTTCTCAATGACGTTGGGACATTTGGGGATGGCACATTAAAAACCTTTGGCATTGAAATACAATTGTCATCAATTTAGGTTCCATTGTTTTGAATTTTTCTTGCTGAAAATGGTTGAGAGGGTGGTGGAAAGATCTAGGTTCATTGCGGTAATGTTTGCAGAGTCGTTACTTGGCTTGGGCACAAATATCCCAATTCATTTGGGTTGTGAGCTTTAATAAGCTGCATTTAGAAGGATTATTGATCGAAGGCTTAAGTAGATTCTTTGCAATATCAATCATCTCATGGTGGTGGAGGTAAAGATGGTGTTGGGTATGGGTCACTTAGCCTACTACAAGACTCTACGAGTCAACACACACATTTTTTCTTGCTTCTTGGCATCGTTGCTCAACACGTGCATGGCTAAGGTGGAGGCAAGGGATCTGATGCATGGTTTATTCAAGGAAGAATTTCTTGGGGGCTAGATGATGTTCTCCAGGCGGTAATTCCTAGGATGGGCATTCTTTGTCTAAATGATTTGGCTCCCGTTAAGGTTCCTGGCAAGGTCATGAATTATTATCTGTTTATGTTGGAATTGAAAGGAATGCCACTAGTTTATCATAAGTAATTGATGGTGACGACGATTGGTTTCCTAAAGAAAGTCTTGAGAATGGAGTTTGTGGAGGGTTTCGACTGGGTGCCTGAATTCAAGGAATATTCCAAAGCTCATGGATTTTAGTAAGTTCATCTCCTTTCGATGAGTGTTGGTCTTGTTTTGTCTTCCTAAGGTGAATTTTGTTGGGGGTTGTGTATTTTGGTCATGGGGTGGTTCGGTTGTTAGTGTTTGTCTTTGGTTTTTGTTGGAATCATTGGTTGCCCCTCTATCATAGGCCTAGTAAAGGCATTGTAAGGTCACTGCAGAAGTATGGTGTATTGATGTGTTGATGTAATAGGTTGGGTTGGACTATGAAAGGGTTAGGTCTTTTGGTGATGTTGACTCTGTGCAGAAACTTGACAATCTACTATCCATGGGGCTGTGATGTAATTTTTTTGATAAATTAATATAAAAAGCTATCTTAGGTATTAAAAAAAAGTTTATTTGGCTTAAAGTTATTATATGTTCCTTAAGCTAATATTTCCTTCCTCAAATGTTCCATGAAAAACTCACCCTCTAAGTAAATATTTTCTCTTTTGTGATCACCCACGCTTACCTTATACTTGCGTCTACTTTGTAATTTATTTTTCAATACAAGTGCATGCACCACATGAAAATGTTATGAAAAATCTCTTGCATCTATTCTAATATGTTCTACATCATGTATTTTCATTAATTTTATGACACCTTTAGGAGATTCCCCATAAAATAATTTTAAAAATAGGTCTTGCTTGTAAATTGCTTAACTATGGTTGAATATAAATTCTATTTGTGCCAACAAAGTATGCCACTATATTATTTTGTCTCCCACAAAAGTACATTAAGATATTTCCTAGAATTCTATTAATAACCCATCCATAACCATCTATCTATGGATGGTATGTAGAACTAAATTTTAGCTATATCCCTAATTGAGGTGATGCTCTATGACAACTCATGTAACATCACTAATTTATAATGTATCCACAATCGTAGAAGTATCATCAACTTTTTACAAAGAATGTTGAATATTCCATTTTGAAATACCTATCAACAACTACGAAGATATAATTATTACCCCTTCGATATTATAGTAGTATAAGGACAAAGCCCTTGTAAATTTACTCTTAAAGCTTCTTTTGAATTGGTATTGGATTGTACAATTTGTATTCTAGGTGACATCTTTCACAATTTAAAATATTCATCTCTAAATAAATCACTTGAAATCTCAATACAAACATGGCCAAATATACCACTTCTCCAACATGTTCATATCTCATCCTTGCCAAAATACCCTCCCAATCCTCCACTATTTAGTTCCCTAATGAGATTCTCTCTCATGAAAATATATATTTTACACAACTGCCTTATTTTGAATAAATATTCTTCATATAGAAAGAAATTCTCATAGAATATGTAATCTACAATACAAGGCTCCATACAACTCTTCCATGCATCTACAAAATTAGGGTATAAAAAGTAAAAATCCTTCATTATCTCCACACCCATTAATTATTTTGGCATATTAGTCAACAATGCTTCTCTTTAGCTCAAGGAATTTTATACCTTATTGGTTATACTAGCTATGTGCTTGAGTACAAAAAGAAAAAAACTTACAAATACTCCACCAATTCCATGTGTCTTTTAGTTAGCTTTTCCTAACCATTAATAAAATTTAACACCTAGAGATCAATATGTAAAATTAATTCATTTGGTAATAGATAATACCTTTACTTTTGTAAGGCTTGAATAACTGCATAAAACTCTTGATCATAAATTAAATGCTTCTATTTGGGTCTCTATCACCTTCCTCTTTAATAGTTTAAACCTTTTTTCTCCTATTTTTCTAATCAAATCCACCCTTCTACATGCAATGTGTTAGTAGATCCCACTAAATTTCTTGATGAACTTCTAGTAGAGGCTTTCCAACCCACATAAACTTCTAAACTCTTTTGCATTCTAAGGTACTAGATACTCAACAATTAACCTTACTTTCTTTGAATCTACCTATTAGGAAAAGTACCCACAAACCTCTTATTAATTAAACATAAGTATTAAGCATTATTGAGATTTCCTTTGAGGAGAATGCTATAGTATTAAAATCTACAAAGAATCTTGATAACATTATGGCATGTAAATAATACTTATAAAAGAAAGAATGGGAGAGATGGAAGGGAAATAAACCACTAGAAATAAAATGAAACATATATATACCATGAGAAAATTATTTCAATAAAATCTTAGCCTCCAAAGCATTGAAGCAATGTATTATTCAACAATAATAAACTTCTTACAATATAATATTGGGCTCTTGCCTCCATGTAAATCAAAATTCTCTTCCTTTGGTAGAAACCTGAAAAAACATAACCCAACAAAAAATATTCTAATCTTCTCCTCCTTACCACCATTCCAAAGCCTCAATATATATGCAAATACATTACAAGATACCATAAATTTTATTGTAACCTAAGTGCTTGTATTATGGCCCAAATAGTTAACACACAAATGAGACCTCAATACATGTGTCTAAGAGTTACAAGCATATTTATAGAAGCTTCAAGACATTTCTCATGAACTTGGGCATCTAACTTCATTAAAGGACAATAAATATCCACTAGAGGATAAAATAACTCCCTAAGTCTAAAAAAGGATAACCCACTTCTTACACATCATCAAATATGGTTTCTTACATCTCTTTCAATATCATAGATGACTCTTACACATCATAATGATGGTCAATATTTCTATTCAATTTTTTAACTTTCTCTAATCATGCTCTTAAATGTGCCATGACCACTATATTTTTTACAAATGTCTTACACATCATTCATGATAAAATGATCCTTTACAAATATATTTACACATGTAAATGTCCAAGTAAAAAAAAATTACACATGATATAATGGCCAAGACATAAAGTTGACAAAAAAATTAAATAATTTGAATAATAGTGCTTACAAGGTGTATACACACCATGCTCAATCTATCTTGAGATATTTAAATTTATAAATTTAATAGCCATTTTTTACATAGAATTATATATTTTAGGTTTATACATAGATTCTGCTTTCTCAATTATGTTAAAACCTATCATAGGTGCTCAAATTTCTCTTTTCTAGTCTTTCTAGAAACCATAATATCATCAAAATAAAAGATAAAAAATCTATTTAAGAACTATTTTATAACTTCATCAATTGGTCTCATAAGTGTGCTTAATGCATTTTTCAAACCAAAGGGCATGACCAACAACTCATACATGTCATAATTTCTTTTTCAAATTTTTCGTCTACTCATATCCTTCACATATTCTAATATAAATGGTAAACACTCTTTAGCTCAATCTTAGAAAGGTAGTGTGCTCCACTAAAACAATCCATTGTCATCTATGTGCAAAAGTAGAAATTTATACTTGATAATTATCTTATAGAGAGAATGGGATTCTATACACATCCTTCATTCTATTAGGATTAGCTATCATACACCTTGTAAATCCTATGTCATCTTGCATGGTTCCAACATCCTTGGAAAGTGTCTCTAGGAACTTAGGGTATATTGGGAAAATATTTTGTAATATTAATTCTCACCATTGTTTGTAATATATTCATAAGGGGTGATGGGCCCACTAATAGTGGTAAAGGTGAGTTGTGAACATAAATATTTAATATTGGTTTTCCCCACATGTGGATGCCTAAAATGGGATAGTAAAAGATAATGAAAAGGACAAATGAGTGCCTATTGGGATTCTCCAAGTGGGAGCTTAAAATGAGACAATATGTGTCTCTTAGTATTCTATTAGTTATTACATTTAATATAATGCTTATCTCCCAAGTTTGGGTGCCCAAGCTGGAGGGAAAGTATTGGAGACAAAGACGATGCCCTTTCACATTTTGAGGAGGTATTCCAAGGGTTGGGTAGGTTTGGAATTAAGGGCCATATTTGGGAGCCTTGTTTGGGGTTAAGTTGTCTTCACACATCTATAAATTTAGCTCTTACATGTAGACTCATGAGCTGCGGTTGGATGTAAAGTTCTATTACAGGTACAAGGACAAGTTGAGGCATATGGAGGTTGTTCATGGGTGCACAGGTGCTGCCATGGTGGATGCAAAGAGGAGTGATTGTATTGTAATCTCATTTATTTGAAGATAATGTATACTTGACCTCTCTTCTTGGTGGAGTTTTTTCCCGCAAGGGTTTCTCCATGTAAATCCTAGATTATGTGATGCTCTTGTGTTGTTGATTTGTGCCTCATTGTTTTTCTTTATATATTTCCGTTATAAGTTCACATAAGGTGGTGTAGTTAAGCATGTTATGTTGGCTGATTTTTGGCATCATAAAGAAGATGGATCTAATCATGATATTTTCATATTAAGGAAACTTATTTTTTAGATTTTTATATAAATTTCAGATTTTCATGTTTTTGTAATCTAAGCCTTTTATCTCATCCATTGAAGTCATTTTTTGATAGAGATTTATTTTCCCAACAATTAGTATTGAGCCTATTCATTTCTCATCACATTCTCCTTCCTTTTATGGTGAAAGTGTAATAGGTACATTAGAAGGGTTCATACTTTCCTAAATTAGGCATCTCTTCATTATCTCTTTCATTTGTTTTTTCAATTATGGATACATGTCAAGAATCACCCCATGTCACACATTATTATGTAAAATTTACCTTATAATGAAATATATATAGCATGAAATATTATGCACTCATAGAAAACCCTCAAGTATTTTATTTCCCATGAGATCCTCAAATTATTTCAATATAGTTGTTCCACCTATAGCTCTTTTGAGTGGCACAAATTGCTTCCTTTACTATCATAGGCTTTACAATCAATGCATAAGACTCTTGAAATTATTCAACTTCCTTCAAGGAATACTTGGCCAATGATAAATGTATATGGCCCTTTGTGGTGTCTTCCTTAGCCTTTAATGATTTTAACTCAAATATCTTTCCACCCTTGATGATGGTGAATGTGTTATTTCTTCCATTATAGATGCTGTAAAACAACATGCTACCATTATCTTCCCAACAATGCATTACAAACATCCATGGGAATCACATTGAACTAAACCTTAGCTACATAACTTTAAATATGAAATACTACTGAACACTACTCTCTCACAATATCTCTTGACTAAGCATTTGGATGTCATATACTATTTTTAGGTTTGAATTTTTAACCAGCTTAGTAGACACTAGGCTATCTACAACCATATTTCAACACTTTCCACTTGACTTACACCTAGTGTGGAAGATTGTCATGCATTAAATTTTCACATTGGACACAAACACAACCTAAAATTTTTTTTTCTTGCATGTACAAATGTCAAGGAGACACTTAACCATACTAGACATGGTCCCACACTACACATTTTGGGTGACGTTGAGAAACTTCATTGTTCATCCTAACACCCTAGATTTAACTAAATACATTCAACTACCACTCAAATCTAAACAAGGATGGGATTGCTAAATTAGGAGCCTTCTTAATGGTATGAATGGTATGTTAACCTATTTAGAACCATTGTTATTATAAGTACATCAAGGATACTCTCTTAGTATTTACATAATTCAGTTATTTACTTCTTAATCTTCTCGCCATGGGCACACACACACACCTTTGTATTTGACGATAGTAAATTTGGGCTTAATTAATGATATTAATTAGCAACAATTTGATCAACTACATCAGGGAAAACTTTAAGAAACCCCCCCTTGGTGAAGGTATAAAATCGTGGTGAATCTTGTATACTTCCCGATAAAAATATTAGTTAAATTATTGGCAATTTGTTTCATTTTTTGGGGAAAAAATCCCAATTGGTGAATCTTTTATAATTGCTAGAAGTCTGTGGAAAATCGTGGTGAATTTTAAATTTATTTAAATGAATAAAATATTTTTCATTGGTGATTAAAACCTTTTCTCAAACCAATTTTTTTTTTCATTGGCGAATTAATCCTATTTTCAAAACAAAACAAAAAATTGTTGGCGATTAAAACCTTTTTTCAAAGAAAAAAAAATATTTTGATTAGCAAACTAAACATAATCTCAAATTAATAAAAAAATTAAGTGGCGATATAAATAGATATGTCAATAAAAAATCATAGTGTGGTTGGAAAAATTACCAAATTTTGGGACAAATTTTTTGCACATTCAAACTCCTTCATAAAGAGTCTAAAATGCGAACAAGTGTCAACACATTTATTATTTTTGAAGCCAGATGTCAGTGCAAATTAATATGATCCACGACTGTTCGATGAATTTTTTATGGATGACTGTAGTTGCATTCTGGAAGTAAATCTCTGAAGCACTAGACTTGCGAATTGAAACCTCTGGAATAACACTAGAACCGTTAGATTTCCAGAAATCAATGGTTGAGATTTTTTAACTTATTAAATCACTTAGTCATAACAACCAAAATAATATTAAGGAAAGATCAGAACCGTCAAAGGAACTATAGCTACTATATTAATCAATGTTACCTGTCAAATTTTCACTTGAAAAATTAAAATTTTCCCTCTTAAATAAGTGAGTTTTTTATGACATCGCGACTTTCCTAAGTTTTATAACCTAGTCACAGCCATGCCAAATTTCCTAACCAAGTCGCTAGGTTCTGAAGTTTCAAAACTGCCCGACCACCCAACCTATCTATAACTTTCAAGTCTTATCCAATGATGTCCTATGTAGTCAGAATATCGGAGGTTCTTAAAACTTTAGAACTCTCGACAAATTGTTATAGAGTTATGTTTCTCAGCAATGGGGCGACCTCTACAGGATGCACAACTTTCAAAGTGTCAGCTCATTTAATGAATTGTACGGTGCCTTTAAGGGATGTCTTCTTGAATGCTTTGAAACACCAACTAGAGGTTTAATGTAATCTTTTAAATCCTTTGAAAGGACAACTCTTAAATAAGGAGGTTGAAGAAACGGATTTAGTAGCAGATTGGCATGTTTTTCTTGGCAAATAAATGGTCACTTCTTGCCACTGAAGTTAAGTGAGCCTGCATACGAGGAAAGGTGGCAACATTTTCAACTCCAGAGTTTCCTCAAAATGGTACTTCCTAGCGATATCAGGGAATGGGTAGGTGAACCTGTGCCCATCATGCCACCAAATTTGAATTCACCTGAAGAAGAACAACTCGACATCATTTCCCAGCTGCGTTCAGTGGCATGGAAAGAGAAAACTAGCTATGTCGAGTACAACAGGGTGATTTTCGTTTTAGAAGAAGAAGATCACGCTAAATTTCACAATTTAGTTATGGAAATGCAGTTAGAAATGTATAGAGTCCCAACACCTCCAATGGTATAACAACATGCATGAAGCCTTTTGAGCGCTTATTGATTGTATAGGGTGTGAGGTCTGTGAATCCACATTTTTGGCATTAGAGAGATAAAGGAATATATTTATAAATCTGTGTATTTATTAATGCTTCCTTTTAATTATGAATGAATTATGTTTCTTCATGATTATTCTTCAATGTTTATCTATTAGGTTAGAATGCGTATAATTTCATCTTTGAGACTTTGTGTTCAAATTAATTCATCTCTTAAAAGAGAAACTATCACTTTTCTTTACTTATTTATCGCATGTGAATTAGAGACAAATGGACTTTGTGTCATTTATTTTAAAATAATTTATAATAGTGTGAAGTATATTCCATATCTATAGCTAGATGTCAGTGCAAATCAATATAGCCACGATCATTCGATGAATTTTCAATGGACGACTGTAGTTGCATACCAGAAGTAAATCTCTGAAGCACTATACTTGTGAATTCAAACCTCTGGAATAACACTAGAACCATTAGATGCAAACATGTGGTGATATCAAAGCTCATTCTCTTTTCAATGCCTTGATGTACTACATTTCATTTAATTGAAACTCTCAATCTTTTTAAAGAAAGTGTGGTAGTCGTACTGCTAGTAGAAATTAATGCCATATGAACATCTGAAGCAATTTGTTGAACAAACAAGATTTGTAATGATTTCATATCATTTGAGTGGCATTGGTGATTTTGACAGCTTATCAGCTTGAGGTATAGTTTGCATGTACCCAGACGTCAATCAAATTAAACATTTTAATTGTACATGTAAGGATTAAGTTACACAAATCAATTAAGCTAGTTTTTTGGTTTGCATAAATCATGATTATCATTATACCCAACCTCACACGCATGGTGGCATGAGTCACAAGTAAACAAGGATCAAGCTGGTAGCGGTACTACCACTGGTGGCCCCATAGGGATAGTGTCATAAGGGTTTTCATTTTCTAGGGTTAATAAGGATTCATGAAGAAGATGATGTGGTATTATTGGGGATACTCTAAATTCTCCTACCTTGAGCTATGTAGTTATAGATTAAAAGACCAATTTCCTTCAAGTTCAAAATGGGTGGAATTGGAAAGAATTTGATTTGGTTAACCTAACTTCTCAGAAAAGTTTTGAACCAAGATGAGGAGCTCTGATGGAGATAAGTGCTATCCTAGTGTATCCAGGTTGTAGGTAAAATATGGGAGTATTTTTACAACCCCTCATCTTCTGCATGACTCTGGTTATCAAAGGGGATAATTTCATTTTGTATCTTCATAGCTCCCTTTTCCTCAGCATGATTGGAGCCACCTTTTCCCTAGCATGGTTGGAAAATACCTTGCGTTTATTTTCAAAGCCACATTTGTATTACATTGTCACCAATAGAAGCTTGGAATCGTGCATTTATTTTTAGAGCTACATTTGTATTAAGTTGTCATCAACAGAAGCTTGGAAATTGGAATCAATTTGTAATCCATTATCACGAGCAACATCTTAGAATAAATTGTGTATATGTAAAGTGACATATGTTATTTATACAAAATAGGAGTTTTCCTGATCTACAACTACTTGTCTTTAAAAAAAATTGTAATAATGTGACATTGTAATTTAGTTGTAATAAAATAAATGGTTGTGTTGTGTTATTCTTCGTTATTCATTTACACTTATAGTAAAGAGTTATTTTCTAAGTTCAGAACTTCAGTGTTTGAGTTAGGGCTTACCGAAATGTTATTGATTTCTAATTTTTTGTTGACTACTCCCCTGATTCCTGATATCATTATTCATTTTTTTTAGTCCTTTGCAACGTTAAGTTACTGGCCCCTTGGCCTTGATGTCAATCCTAGCGCACTAAAGTTTAAAACAACTTTAAAACACATGTTTATTGTTTTAGGTTCATATCATAAATAACTCGAGTTTCAACCATTCAATGAACATTTGATGTATGGTTGTAGTTCCATTCCAAAATGAAATGCATAGAGCGATAGGATTGCAACCTTAAACCTTCAGAATCACCCTATAATCATTAGATTTAGAAAGATCAACGGTCTAGAATTTGCAACATGTATACCTAAGAAGTTTCATTCACTTTAATGTCCCAATTTCGAGAAAAAAAAATCTCTTTGTATTGCTAAGTGTCAAGTGATTTTTTTAAGTGAGAGGGTCAGCACACGGGGAGATTTCAATCTTTAGATTGCTCATTGTAGTGCACCACCCTATTTTGGGTTCCACAGTTCCACTTTCAACAAACTACAAAGCCATTCCATTTTCCATGACTGTCAGCATTAATCTTTTCAAGAGTCAGAATCCAGGTAAGTCAAAGAATTCTTGCAGCTACGTTTCATCGTTTGATGTTTCTTAAAATATTATTTTGTCAAACTTTGAAGTTTGGGTTAAGGGTTTAGAGACTTAAGAATTAAGAAAAAATAAGGAGGACTAATAGGTATTATGGAATTCACAATTTCACATTGCATAAGCATGTCTACCACTAGTACCACTAGAGAAATATTTGATAAAAAATACATTATGTCAAATTGCTTAAAACCCCAAGTTTCACTGATGGGTACCACGATATTTATGATCCTGAAATCTATGGTATGCGTACCTCAAAACTTAGATTTTCATCTCAAAATAAGGTTGCAAAGAAAATTCAAGTTAATAGTGTCAATGCACCATGGGTAACTGGATTAGGGCACATGATGTTACATGAGGTTTTCCCTAGCACAAAATTTATTATGATCTATGCCCAAAATTATGATGATAACAAAAGAGCAATTGTTAATAAAGATAGAAAAGAAGAATTGTTATCCATTAATGTAGAAGAACTTGGAAAAGTGTTGGGGTTTACAACCTGAAGAATTTGGAAACGTCCACATTGACCTAGAAAAGGTTGCTAGTGATTATGAAGTAGTGGAAGAAAGGGAGAAAAATTCTTTCTTAAATAAAATAGTTCAAGATAGAAATAAATTGAAAGGTGATCATAAGCCTCCTTATGATTTGGTTATTTTTAAACCATGGGTTCAGGATACTATTTCCATGCTAGCATTTTGCCTCCGTCTGGATAGAAATTTGGAAGTGGGTGCAAGCCTCCTTGAAATGGTATATAATATCCATTATGGTGTTCAACATGTCAAATATAATTTATTCATCACATTGTAGAATCTATGCATAAACAATTTTTAATGATTAAAGGAGGTTCCACCAAGACATTTAGGTTCGCAACCTACTTGTGCTATCTTTTTCTATTCAAATTTAGAGGAATGTTTCAGACCAACAAGCTTCAAATTCAGCCCTATAGTAATGCTGAGGAAAAGAAAATGGCTCCAGTATATAAATAGACCACTAAGATAAGGATGCATGATTATTGAAGGAACTACAGTCATTTTGTAGACTACTTTTTGGCTCCATTGCATCAAGCAATTACAAATACTCCAATGCCTAGATTGCCTATGTCATGTAGAAACTACATTCAACTAGGAAAAGAAATACAATTGGTTGATTGGTACTTAATGGAAGAATATATTGTGCTAAGATTTTATGGATCGGGAGTAGAGCCATACAAACTTCTAATACATGTGACAGAAAGGGTTTTTGCATTGGAATATGTAATGCAAATGTAGAGTGCTAATAAACTACACTTTCTCAGTCAGCAAAAGAAGACCTTATTTCCTTCTTTACCTTTTTCATGTGGAGGGTTCACAATCGAGAGAAAAGCATTTAGTGTGGCACATAATTTTTTGATTTTTGATTTATTTTGATACTATCTGTCACTAGCAGTATGATCCATGTGACATCATTAAATCAATGATTGTGGCCAATGAGAATATTGCAAGTAGAATTCAACATCAAAGTAAACCCTTGCTTGAAAAATTGAGAAACAAGGATTCTTGGGATGAGGTCAAAATAGGAATGGAGAAAAGTGCTGCTGAGAATGGTATTTCTTTTGAACAATTGTCAACGAAAATTATGGCATTGCACCGAAAGACAATCAGGACATACAACAATTTTTATTAAAAAAGTGATAAACCATCTAGTAGAGTAAAAAGTACAGGTTCTCTAGAGAAGGAAGTTATAGATAAAAATTGGTCTTGATAAAAAAATATTTCCTTTTGGCCTATGAGGAAAGAGCTAGGTGATCCAAGAGCTCTTGCAGAGTATGGAGATAACAAAGAAGATCTTGAGTTTAGCAAAGTGTGGAATATAGAGCATCCCGATGAACAAGAAGATAAAGAATCTGATGATGAATCTAATGATGATAGGGAAGAAAAAATCCATGCCAATTAAAAACTTGGTTTAAGTGAGGCCACAAAAGAAGCATATACTTCAAGAGCAACCATAATTGAAAAATGGGTTATGAGGGTGGTCCTTTGGGGTCCCAAAGACAAGGCCCTTGGACAATAACAAATGTTGAGCATAGAAAACCAATTGATAAATCTGGCCTTGGTATTGGAGGTGAAAAAGTAGACCAAGGGCATACAATTCAATTTTCTAGAGCTTCAAATCCTCATCCTCATCGTCAAATACAATCACAACAAGGACATTCCCATGGTGGAGAGCTTAGTGCAGCTGACACTACCACTAGTGGCGATGGTATGGGTAGTAGTACTAGTAGTGGTCAACATATGCTACAACAAAAAATTACACACAAGAGGAAAACAATACAAGATACCATAGAAACACCAAGTGATCAAAGCATACAGAAGAGGCAAAGGATTTTGACAGGTCTGAGTCACACTATCAACGGATCCACCACAAAGGATTTATTTCTAGGCACTCCCCCACTGCCAGTTAGTGTGGTTGCAACATCATTAGTAATTGTAAGTACTCCTATTCCTTTGCCATTCAAGCATTCCATTGTTCCTGCATCCCCAAGTTATGATTTCATTGAAGAGTTTAAAAATAAATTAGACTTGTATAAAAAAGAAAAGAAGCAACTGATGGAGAGTGTGTCTGTTGTAACTTCAGAGCCTGCAACAACCATGGTATTACCCACATTTGACACAAATAAAGAAATCATGGAGTACACAATTTTTGTTCCCACGGTTCAAAACAAACCAAAAAATCAAATGGATCGATCTGAATACCAGGTGACCAATTTTCAATTGGATTTTTCTCAACTCAAAAATACTGACAAAATTAATGTATCAAATAAGAACAATGAATTGGTGTAAAAATCATTTCTAAAGAAAGATAGAGAGAAGAAAAGGTTGCATACTCAAATAGAAAAGTTACAGGCAGACCTAGCAAATTAGAAAGCAAAGAGGAAAGCAACAAATAACAAGAGCAATGAATTAGAAAAAAGAATAAAAAAATCTGCCTCTACATCAACACGCAAAGAGGATAAACAAAATGAGAGAGAAGTGAATTACCTAAAGCAAACGCTAGATGATAGCAACAAGAAATATAATGAGGAAAAATCCACTTTAGAAAAATTAAGACTAAGTATTGCGAATGGAAATGCACAAATTCTTAAAAAAATGGAGAAAGAGAGAAAAAGAAATGAAAGATTGGAGGCAGAGCTGGTGGAAGCAAAAAAAGAAATTAAGTCTTGTCAAAATAAGTTGTCTGCATTTTGTAGAGATACAATGAGGCATATGAAACAAAAGATCTGGGATGAACTAATGTAGAGGATTGATCATTTGTGTGACATGTTTCAATTGATTGATGCTATCAGACAACACTATAAGAAAACCAACAAATATTTAGTGGACAACAAAAATGTGTTGGCATTAGAGAAATCTGCAAATCAAGTTCTACAAACAGTCTACAAATCTAGTGACAATGATTTGAAATCAAAAGGGATTATTAATCAGATTGCTACCTCAATGAAGTTGTTCATATACCATTGAAAAGAGTTCGAGAATGCGTGAAACAAAGGAATATTTGTATTTGGTTGTAGAAACGATGAAGAAGGTGGATGAAAAGGTAAGGAACTTCATAGAGCTTGGTTTTCTAGAGGATTTTGACACAAATGAGCGATTCATTGGAAAGGATGATTCCAGAAAGAAGATGGATGGTGCAAGGAAGATTGATTTGGACTAGTTTCCTCATAACCCAGATGTAGTGAACTATTTAGATTCCATCAGAACACTAATAACCTTGAATGCAAAATTGACTAAAGAATTCAAGACAGGTTCCAATTACAATCATGAAATGTTAACAAAATTTCAAGTGAAACAACATCAGTTAGAACAAATGGAAATTCCACCACCTGAAGAGTGGAAGTTGCTAGAAAAGGTGATACAGTGATTTGATTTTTGAATCTTTGATAATATGAGTTTTCAAATTCCAACTCAGCTCTATGCAGAGTTGTCTTTGGGCAAGATTTTTCATTGCCAATGCCTCTATGTACTCCTTCATGTGAAAATAAATAAAAAATCTCAATTCAGACTTCAGTAATGTGTTGATGTTCAATTATCTGTATTATTTATTTTGTCATTTGAAGAAAAAGTCTTTGGTTTTAAATACTAGATACACATTAAACGATTGTTGATGTTCATTGTTGTATATGATACTAATACTATTGTTAATATGTTATTAAGCATTGAGTTGAGTGATGAATCACTGAGTACATGTTCAAGTTTTACTTTTAATACAATTAAAATATGAACTATAAGGTGATTTTAATTCTAGGCATCCATAATCTTAGTGAAATTTCATTACAATTCACACATCAATACTCAAACTCCATGACTACTTAATAATTTATTAGATCAACTAAAAATTTATATGAATTCATGCTTTAATCAAGGTACTTTAATTAGTTCATTAAACTAGAGCCATAATTCAAGTTCAACAACCTTTTGTTGACTCTTATTATATTCATCAATAAGCTAATTATATTTACTTCTTGTTAGCTGTAACTTTCAAACTAGTGTCAACAATTTTAAACTTCCCCTCCTTTGGTCTTTTGGGTCTTTTACCTCATTCATTTTCAATGCCTTGCTATTTATTTCTCTTGGTGAATGCTCAAAGTCACAGTTTTTGTGCTTTTCCTAACCTTAGTCACTAGTCCTCAAAGTTTTATAACCTTGTCGTGGAGTTTTAAATTTTCAAAACTTCTAGATTTCCCAACTTGGTTCACTTTATTGAACAAGTCATAATTTTTGTGCTTTTCCTAACCTTAGTCGCTAGTCCTCAAATTTTTATAACCTTGTCATGGAGTTCTAAATTTTCATATCTTCCAAATTCCTTGACTTGGTTCACTTTGTGGAGTTGCAAGCAAGTCTTTGTTGGTCAAAGACATCTTTGTATTCAGTGAGTCAGAGGTTTCCAAAACTTTGAAACTTCCAAGTTTCCACGACCACACGATATTATGGACTTATCTTGGCTTTGAAAGGCACTGTAATCTCCTTGAATGCTATGTACGAACTAGCCTTGAGTTGTATTTTTAGGAATTTCAAAAATAATTCAGGTTTACAGGCTGTCTTTTCGAGGAATGAAATTGAATGCCACATTTAATGCACGTCCTATCAAAATTAACGACATAAGTGCTAGTGGGTGGCAAAGTTTTCCTATGTCATTTATCCTGCATTCTCATTTTTTTCCAATGCTAGTACTTCTCAATTGCAAACATTTTATCTCTGTGAATTTGTGCTCATGTAGAGTGGAATTCAAAATCACTGGTCTGGCATGAGGGACACTGAAATTAGACACCTCAATTTGGAGGAGTTTTTGGTGCACTTGGAGAAAATGAAGAGAACACCAGTGGAAGATAAAGTTCTGCATAACGGTTTGGTACACGTAGGATTTTTTCTTGAGGCTATACAAAGTGTCGACCTAGTGATTGTGTGCACAAGGGGCTACATTCCATAGACTAGAGAATTAGAGTTGTGGACAGGTTAGTCATTGCAAGAATTATTCTTGAAGTCATTTCCCACACATTAAGCATTCTAGAGAGGGAAACTATAGCTATTGGTGATGATTTTTTCAAAATGAATGAGGAATGGTGCAAAAATTCCATTGCGAAGAATTGGTTGAAGTCCGAGAAAAAGGGTAAGTCTCAATTGCCCTCAAAGCTTAAAAGGGTTCATTTTAAGGATGAAATTTTAGATGCTATCACATTGCTACATCTTGTGGTTGGTAATGCATGTTCAAGCTCTTTTGAATTTTGGATGTGTCATTTTATTTTGGTGATTTGTAGTGAAAATAACTTCATTGATTGGCTGAGATTATTAATTATCATTTAAATGAGAAATTGCCTAATTTATGGCAAACTGTTGCCTTCCACATGTGCTCATACCTGGTTTACATTCTAGCCAATAAAGAGGCTATCTAGGTAGGGTTGGAACTGCAAAGGTCTTTGACACCAGACACACCTGTGTATAGAAGGTTTCCACGACTCACTAAGGAGGTTGGAATGAGGAATTTCTACTACGTCAATGACGCATTTTTAATGGAAATTGTGAGAAGAATTGATGGAAAACATGAGCTTAGTGTTTCACCTGAAGCAACTTCTCTAGTAATGAGGTTTGTAAGTTTCTACATTTAGTTCAACAAATTCACTTATCTTAGAATTGGAGGTTTTGAGAAGGCTCCAATGAAATTTCCCCGTTACCCAAGTGATTTCCTAGTTTTTCTTGAAGTTTTCCAGTAGATGGTCGTTGCAAATATTAAATATGAAAACATGGGAAAGAAGGGGTATGATTTTCCATTGTCCATGCCTTCATTTTCTTTCAAAAGTAATAATATTTCTAGGGGTGTGCAGAAAGCCCTGAATGAATTCAATTTTCAGTGTTTTCCCATGAGAACTAATTTTGATAGCAAGGGTTATGTTAAGAAAAAATTGTATGGAGCTAGTAACTATGAACATCACCCTCATATTGAAGATTTTTGGGAAGACTATACAAATGAAGGCGAGGTGCATAGAAGAAATTTCATGAGATTGACCCTAAGGAAAATACAAGATTTTGGTATTTCTTTCAATATTCCAGAAGATGCACAAGAAGACTCTGTGATCTTTGATCTCGAATATCAGGCCATGGCTGCTAAGCCCTTGTACATAATTAATTGGTCAGAGGATGAAGTTCTAGACATAATGGTCATTTTTATCCCTGTTTTGAGAAGAACTTCAGACTGGTTGAACGAAAAATGATGCCAATGTGCAAGTTCTCCCCATGAGCAAAGATTTTTTCAGAGAAAAGAGCAAGGGGTTGTATAGGCCTCTGGCATAAATGTATCAACTAGAAAGAAGTCAATTAGGTCATCTAGCACTAGCTCATAGTCAGGAGGAGATGGAAAGAATCCAGAAGATACTGGGGCCAAGCTAAAATTAATTTGTGAATAGGATAGTGTACCCTCGGTACCTAGGAAAAAGGCTAGTCAAGAAAAGACAATGTCTATAGACTCTGAGGGAATTTTTCAACAAATAATTGATGATAAATTTTTTCCCACATTATTTGAAGATCACCCTTCTCCAGTATGAGATACTTCTATTTCACTTTTTTGTTCAATCAACTGAAAAGACAGAAAATGTAAGTGTTGAAAGTAGAGACACTATATTAGTGGCATCTTCCCCAGTATGATTAAATAAAGCAGCTGAGAAGAAAATAAATAATATTCCCGCAATGAAAATTGAAGTAGATATAGTTGCCATGTTGTTGTAGGGTCAATAGAAGCCCAAATTGGTTAAGAGGATGTCATGAATTGTCACTGATTCCACTTCTGAGCATCATCTGTTGGAGATTGCTGATCTAGAAAAGGACCTAAACAACAATGAGATAACGAAAGTCGGCTACAAGGTTACTCATGTTGATATGGGGCCATCTACTTTAGAAGGTAATGTATATTATGTTGATTACTCTGTTAATGCATTGATCAAAAGATAAAAATAACAAAAAACAAAGAACCTTCAGTTGCAATCTAATATTCTTTCTTTAAGAAATTTTATTTTATCATTTGTGACTCCAACCACTATGGAAGCCTCAAGCTCAAATGTTCAAGGTATTGATTCTAACACTATGCAAAGGGTCAGGAAAAATTTAGGTTATGCTAAAGCTGCCAACGAATGGATAGAAGGGCTTTATCAAGATGGCCTTTTTTACATTCATAAATTTATGAAATTCCATGTTAATGTGTCTGATAAAGGAAATGAATTGGTAGGTGAGCTCCAAGAGATCAAGAGAAAACATGGTAGCACATTTTTGATTTCAAGGGAAATTGCAGAATTACTCTCCATGGAGCACACTTTGTTAATAAAAGAAAAATTGGTGGATGACCCTAGAGAAATTGATCCTAGTTGGTTTGATTCCTTGGATTGGAAATTATCAATATATGAAGATTATATCAAGGAAATCAATAAAGTGATAGAAAAATACTTTGACATATTGGTGAAGATCAAGGAGAACTTCAATGATCTTGAAGTGGAGTTCATGGATGACTTTGATGAAAAGTTACTGCATGTTGCAGACATAACAAGGGAATTTAAAGAGGTGTATCATAAAGAAGTAAGTGATCCTGAGACAGCCTTTGGAGACTCATTCAAAAAATTGGGTAACTTGCAAACCTATATGAGTTCATTTAAGATGGAAAGTGACAACATCTATGAAATGCTAGCTGAGTCAAATCATGCACTTTCAAAATGGAGGAAAAGGCTGCAAATCACCATGACTCCAGGAAGCAAAAACACCACCGCAATTATCACCAAGTACTGGGAATACAGGCAAAGAGTAAAGGCACAGGAGGCATTACTAGAGTAGCAAGAGGTGGAAATAATTAGAAGCGAAGGAGTCAGTGTTGGGACCTAATTAGTTTTTAGTTTTTATGTTATTTTCTTTAATTTGGCTCTCTTGATACTTCAAAGACTTTTTGTTTTAATTTTTAAAATGGTTGTCTTAAATTGTTATCAAGACTACTATTTTTAGTCCTTTTATGTTATTTCAATATAGAAAGACAATGGTGAAGTTCATGCATGCATAATCTTTGAGTTACGGTATGTGGATTTATTCTGCTTTTGGTGAGTAGTTTTCCAGTGGATTATCTATTATTGGAATGATAGATGTTTGGTTAGTTTCATTGATGTGGAATTTTTATCTGTGAATAAAGATTTTATGGTGATGGATGCATAAGGATTTCTTAGTATAATTTAGGTGATTTGGTAGTTTAAGCTTTTATTGTTTAAGTTGTGTAGATGCCTTTCAAATATTTCTAGTTAAAATCATTTCCTTTCATTTGCTTTCTGGTTAAAAGCGATATTAGTTTAAAATAATTCATTGAATATCTAGAGAAGGTAGCTACCACCTTTTAAAATAAGTAGAGAATTAGTTTGAAATACTATTATGGTTGATTCAATTGTTGTTATGTTTGTCACCTTCGTGGGTGCAAGAATATAGAGTTAGGTGACAAATTTGTTAACCAACACTTCTATGCATGTCTCTATCTTTAGTAAGGCTCTCAACTATTGCTTTTGAGAGCTTAGCAACATTTATAAATTATGGTCATGTCAGCTGCTTCTAATGCTGGAGTATCGGAAACTTTTTATAATCAGTTTGGTAGAGCTTCTAACTTCTAAGTTATGGATGTTGAACTTTTAGCTTTTGTTTAAGGAATGGATTAATATTCCTTTCAATTATATATCAAAGATTGTGTGAATGAAAATGCAATAGGAATTTATAAGTAGTGTGATAAGTGTTTTTCTGTAAATATGATGTAGAATCACATATCAAAATCAATACCATGGAATATAATATAAAATATAAAATACCTCAATTTTATGGAATATAATATAAAATATCACAATTACAATATAAAATATTGTGAATTATAGTTTGAAATATGATTCGTGAAGTGCAATATAAATAAAATATCATGAAGTGTAATGATTCGCAATTTTATTGAATACACTACAAAATATCATCTATAGTTTGGACTTTGGAACAATGGAAACTCATTCATGAAGTGTGGTATAAATACCTAAAATTATCTAATTCTCTTCCATTTCTCAAACGGAGTCAGGGTCCTCAAACTGATGCTCATCTTGAGATAAAGTAAAAAAGTCATCTTGATTCTAAATCTGCTCTTCATTTTCTTCGGCATGTGTCTCAAATTCAACATTCATTGTGTGATTTGTGTCAATATCATCTTCCCAATCCCACTGCCACTGCCAGTGCCACTAGTACTAGCGTTTGGAATTGGAGTGTTTGTGTTGCACAACCCGGTCCCTCTTCTTTCACATGTGGACCTCCAGATTGCGAGTTCCCTTTGATTTTTTATTTTTTTTGATATTATATGCAATTCCTTTCATCCTCAAGCAATTTTCTAAATTCTTGTCTAGTTTGTTTCTCAACTTTGATTTCAAAAATCCCAATGTACTGAAAACTCTCTCATCCTCCACCGACCCAAATATCATTGTTTGACACAAATCAACAAGTTTGAAATATTCTAATATTGAATCACACAATATTTTACTCTAACCTAAGTTTTTCCAAACCTTTTTTATTGATCCTAGTTTAAAGGCCTTCTCCGTGCCCATGGATTTATACTAGTCCTTCATATCTGTTGCAAAACTCCTACATTGTTGTCTAAGCTTATTTTCATTTAAAATTCCTTCTATTATTTGCTCATTGTATGTTACCTTTTTCAAAAATTGTTCAATCAAGATTTTTACTTTATCATGAAAATATTTTGGGTTATCTCGGTTTACCCAAAATTGAGGATACACAATACCTATGGCTTCAAGTATTTCATGTCGAGGGAATCTTTCACAAATCTCTACGGAAAGAGATTTTGCATTTTCCTTCAAATTATCACTAACAGATTTAACAATGTCGTTAAACTCTTCCTTGTTAACAACTACTTCTCTACTAGAGCACCTGGTTGTGTTACAATGGTACATTGGTATCTCATATCCATGTACATAGATACATAAGTACCCACTTGTATTAAACTATTAATAATTATCAGGATTATTCAAATCAGTAATTTTCTGCCACAAGAAATAATTTTCTCCTTCTTGTGTTAGATCTAGATATAGATGAGCGAGGGCCAAGCATGTATGTTTACGTAGATTGGAATATTCATAAATATACATAGTTATGTCAGGATTTCTTTACAAGATTGTTCATCACATCCAAAATGGGGAGAAGACTAGCTAAATTCAAGAGTGTCTCTATATCGCTTAACCTATGTAAGAGGTCAAGAGCTTTGTCTACTATGTTGTGATGCTCGTACATCACTCCAATCAAAGATTGATATTCTAAAAGAACTCATTGCGCTGGTCCATGTAGGGAGATCCATCTAGTATCGACATCCTTGAGAAGCTTGTTTCCTGGTGTTATTTCCTCAACAAAATGTTAAAATTCTTGGAAATGTTTGGGACTTCAAAAAAAGTATGCATGGATCTTGCAGACTAGATTTTCAACTTTTGATACTGCAAGAAACTTGCCTACAATTTTGAATGCTAAATTCATTTTGTGGGCCATACAGTGAATTTCAAGCATGTATGGTACATAAGTAGTTTGTAACTTTGTGCAAACACAGCTCCTTTGACCTTGCATCACTGCAGCTCCATCAGCTCCTACACACACCAACTTTTTGGCAATTGTCAACTCATCCATATCTGCAATTTCATTCAAAGATTTCTCGACTAGTCCAAATAAATTTTACAATGTTGAATTATCCTTCATTTTACGAACACAAAGAAGATGAGCTTGGTGAACATGTTGTTCTACAGTATACAAATGCATACAGACCCAAGAAGTATTGTCTACCGCAATAACTTCATCTAAAGATAATGCAATGAAATTTGACTCTTTTACTTTCTCCTTTAAATCTTCATTTTCCACTATAGCAAGACACTTTTCCCATTCCCATCCAATGTTTATTGACCAATGTGAGAAGGGAAAGTGAGGAAAACTCAAATAATATAATAAACTAGAATATTTTGGGTAGTCTGTCATAGGACGCCCTTTGGACAAAATATGAAAAACAACACTCATCTGAACAGTTTTTGACATATTTGCTTCTTCCATTGCTTTTCCAAAATGAGCCTCAAGTGTACCTTGAAATTCTTCAAGCTTCAACATTCTATGGTTATGCTCTTCATATTCTACAGCATACTAAACATGAAGACATTCTTCCTTTGATTTTCATCATACGGCTGATTGTTCCTTTCCGTCTATGATTTGTTTTTCGTAAACTTTACCGATATGATTTTCTATAGTGTCAAGCTTTAGCTGCAACATCTTGTCTCTTCCACATTTCCAACTACAAAATGTACACTTGCATAGTGTTGCTTTTTCAATATTGTTTTTGTTTGTTACCCCCACTAGTACAATGAATGGGTACTTCGACAACCAACCAAGTTGAAAATTCCTTGTCATTTCCCACTCGTGCCCCAATTTTGATTTTCCTTTTCTTTTCTTGCTACCAACATAATCCTCATCCAAGTCAATTATCTCATTCTATCTAACCAAGGTATCCCTTGAACATCTTCTATGGTACTGCCATCCTCATTTGATACATTTTAATTTAACTCAATGACAATCTCACCTTGACCTTCTTGTAGCGGTGAGGTATTGTGAATGCCTTCTTCATTAATATTTGGTGGAAGAGTTGATGATGTAGCTCCATCTTGATCCAATGGATCAGAAGCTTTACCAATTCTAAAGTAATATTGTATGGTACCTCTACGTTTTGGGCATTTTGATGACCTCCCAGTCTCTTCATTTCCTTGAGGAGTCTTACCCTTGCTGCTCGACATATTGATCTCTCACTTCGAATGAAAGCTGGAAAAAAATCTCTTCTTGTTTAAGAAGGACAAAGAATATAGATCCCATTCCCTACTCAAAATCATCTTTAAGACTAAACCAAGAATTGAAAAGAGATAAAGAATCTTATTATTATAACTAATAACATTATGAAGAAATGATCACTCACCTATAAGTCTATATTTTCGGCTTTCATTGACTTCTGAATCAAGAAGTAGAACCTCATAACTAAACAAAATGTGTAAGAATAAATGACAGTTTCGATAGTATTTATATCAATCCATATTTGGCGAATTTCCTTGGATTTTTAAATGGTATATTAAAAATTTGATGAATCTTGCGTGCTTATACAACGATATGTTGTAATTTTCAAGGTGAAATGTGTCCTCAAATGTAATTATTTTTAAATGTTATTGGCGAAATAGGTCCTCATAAGCAACTATTTATAAATTTTAATTGGCGAAATGGGTCTTCACAAGCAACTATTTGTAAATTTTAATTGGTGAAATGGGTCCTCATATATTGTTGTTTGATAGTATTGGCGAATATATAGGTGTTTTATAACATGCTCTCGGGATTCCAGTCGAAAATATTAATCGGTCCATTTGAAACGTGTAGTTTGTTATGGCGAATTTATTGCTTAAATATGCCTCATAAAAAAAAAATCATTAGTGAATAGACATGCATTGGACCGATAGTTCGTAAAATCCGGGCGATTTGGACACCCCGTTGGGTACTATTAATTCACCAATTTTGACTTGGTTGATTCCTAGAATTCACCAATTGGTGAAGATTCACCACTAAATTTTTTGTTGAACTACATGTTCCTTAAGTAAACATATTACACATCTATGGAATGATTTACTTAATAATGTTGACAGTATCAGTGTAATCCTTTCATAGTATCAATTCACTAGTGTTCAACAATGTTTTACTAACATTCTTAAATCAATGAACAAATAAGTTAAATATTGAGCATTGACAATGATTTATTCATTATTCGGTACTCCAGAAATGAAATTTCTAATTAGTTACAATTTATTCATTAATGGAGCTAATTATGATCAATCAACTCCATTTAGATTTAATTAAATAGTTCAACAATATATCTTTAATGATGCTATCATCCTCAATATATACATTGATATAGAACCTCCCAAATATTTAAGATCAATTCTTAAATATATAATGTTATTAACTCCAGATCAATTTTAACATCAATATAAATGCTATTGGTTATATTGACCTTAGTATAATTCTATTTAACATTTAATGCTAGTTCTTTTGTTAAATTAAATATCCAACTCATTGGTAACCCATCATTCATTTGTTTATTCCCTATAAAAACATCATCACTAATTAATGGAAAAGAGGTGACAGAAAAGAGGTGACTGATGCACTTTGAACAAACCACCCTTAAAACTGATTACTATTTTTTGCTTAATTAAGTCTAGCATGTTGAGTGTGATAAATAAAAAAGACTAGCCAAAAACACTCAAGATATAATGATGCACTGTGAACAAACTACCCTTAAAACTAATTGTTGTTTTTGCTTTTAAATGGGTAACAGTACATGGTACAACTAGATAGCTCATATTCCTTATGAAGGGTTAAGGAATTATTGAAATTGACCTAATTTGTGAACTATTTTTCTATAGATGAAAAGTGGTTTTACAAATACCTCAACAAAAATTGTTAGTCAATTGCCAAAAAAAATATTTGTCAACAAAAATGTGTGAATGTGCATTTTTTGACAAAAAGTGATTTCAAGGAAAAATGTGAATTGATTGATGAATGTCGACAATATAATGAGTCTACATAAATGCAGGAATTGTTTGACAGAAAGGCATGAGTACAAAAAATTCTCAGGGCAATAGAACTCTTCCTACACATGCAATGCATCAATTTTCATTGAACAACTAAAAGGGGCAACACAAAAGTTGTGATGTGTTTGACGGAATGCCTCAACTAGATTGAGATGTCCAGAAAAAAAATATCAACAAAATGTGAGCTCCAAGATGTACTTTCATAGCCAGATGCAAGAGGTATATATTTTTCTTAATATAAAAAAGAAATCCAATTTAGCGCTCTTGATGCAAGATCAATTACATCTTGTTCACAAAATCAAGAAACAATTTGATTGCAAGATCATAAACATTGTTAAACTAAGGAAACGCATAGATATATTACTCCTTGATCGTTTTCACTTCCCTCCAGCAAGATAATTTGATAAACAGTCGCAAAATGCATCCAAATCCATGAAAATGAAGGGAGAAAGGGATACTTTTTATGAATTTCATAGCTTCTAATTTCAATGGCATAAATATTTTTAGTTTCTTAAGGCGGTTATTGAAAACATGTTGAATGCATGAAAAAAATTTACAGCAGCTATCTAGCGTTGAACCAGAGTTATCAATAGTTGACTGGCATACTAACTTGTTCTGTCAATTTCTCCCTTTCAACACTACTACAGTTAACAGATTGTTGAATGATCTTTTTCACAATTGACAGGAAAGCTTGAGGATTAACTGCAATTATGTTATATGCATGGCATGATGGATGGATGCACCATAACTGCATCTATGGGGTTGGATAGACGATGCCTTATTATTAATATATGAAAGATTAATTATAATTAAAATAAATCATAAATTTATATACATGATATTTAATTTAGTAGGAAATTAAAAAAACAAAACAAAATTAAGAAAAGAATCCTTTAAAAAAAATCATACTAATAATAGCTAATACTTTCTCTTATTTTAAAAATATCAAAATAATGAAAAGTCTCATTTTAAAAATAATCATACTAATAATATCTAATACTTTCTCTTATTAGTACTTGTTAGTACTTGGGAAATACTATTGCAATGAGTTTTGTTTTTCTTAGTTAATTAGTTATTAATAAGTTGGATTTCAACCAATCAAATACAATAATTTTTTTTTATTAAAAAATAAAATATAATTTTTCAAAGTTAACTTATAAAATATTTAATTAACTTTATAAATTAGAATTTTTATTTTTTTTAATATGATTGGCTAAAAAGTTGTGTTATTGACATATTTTGAGAAAAAGTGAAATGAACTATTATTTTGCCTATTTTTTAGAAAATTGAACTATTATTTTTATCTATATTTTAGAAAATTGAACTATTATTTTCGTCTATTTTTAAGAAAACAAACTATTGTTTTTCCCATATAGAGATTTGATACAGCATCATTTGATCACACGATGCAAAATATTATGTTTCATGATATTGACGAAGCTCAAAGTCTCTTCTCTACCAAGAACCTGTGTAATTAATTGACCCTCTCTTCTTGTTGCGTGAATTTAAAGCCACATTCCAAAACCACAAATGTAGATCGCACCAGTCTAATCACGTCACCCCAATGACTCTGCGACCTAATATAGGATGCTTGACACATCAACATTAATACTATTATTTTGCTTCTTCCTCCTTCGGCCGCCTTGTAATTCACATGCCAGATGACTTACCATTGAAACCACCGCTAGTAAACAGAATTGTAGGGTCGACTCGGGCTTCTGACTCTGGACGACTTCTTCTTCTGGAACAAGGAGTAGAACCAAAAGCACCCGCAGGATTTTTCTATGACAATTATTTAATAAAAATTGGTTAATAATGCTCAAAATAATGCCTAAGTTCATTGTATTTAATGTTATGGATAACATTAGATATTAATAATAATATACAAGGGTAGAGCACATAAATAGGAATTGCACCCTTACAAAAGCATGTTTGCTAGGTTTGTTTTTCTCGCTTTAAAGGGTGTGGACACTTTATTTTGATGGGCATTCCACCATAATCATTTTAACATTCCAAGTAGATTTATTTAAAGTTTTAATTATTGTCAATGTTTTTTTATTTATTTTTTATGTAATTTTTAATTTATTATTTTTTTAATATTAAATATTAAATATTTATATGTTTATTTTGTTGTGTTTTAAATTTTTATGTATATTCATAATATTTAGAGATGTCTATATTCAAATATCTATCTAGATAGGTTCATTAACATGAATAGAAAATGAGATGATTCTTCCTGCTCCTCTCTCCTTTGTTCGTGTTTTGAACTTCCTACACGCATGGTGGATTATGCCCTGGGGGTACCCGACGGTCCCCCTTTTTCCCCTCCTAACCCGAGTCTCGCCTTGTCACATGTAGACTCGTGTCCCTTGGGCGCCACTCCTGGAGGGTCAGCGCCTTTGTTTTCGGGTCTTTCGGAGTCACCTGTGATTCTGGTCTTATCTGGTGAGAATGTGTCAGTGGTGGAGATTCTTCCAGAAACCTTGGGGTGGAAGGATGTGTTGACCAATGGAAAATAGAGTTCAACCCCTTTACCTCCTCTTTATGAGGAAATCAAAGCTTCTGGGATGGATTTTTCTATTCCTGACTCTATTAGTGATTGAATTTTCTCCTCCACAAAGAACATGGTTGTGGGTCTGTTTCTTTGCTTCCGTCCTTATGTGGATATGGTTTGAAAGTGGGTTGCTGCTAAATGGTGACTCAAAGGTAGCGTGGAGATTTGTGCAATGTTGGGTGGTCTCTTTCTGTTCAAGTTTACGGTGTCAGATGATTTGGTGGCGGTCCTCTTCTAGGCCTTGGGTGTATGGGAAGCATAGTCTGGCGTTATGTCACTGGAAGCTGAGTTTTGACCTTGCTATGGATTTAAACAAATTGGCTCTAATCTGGGTTCCTCTACGTAGGTTTCCCCTAGAATATTGGGATGAATCCATCTTCAAGAGCATCAGGGACTCTATGGGGCAATTTATTACTTATGATTCCATCACCAAATCGAAGTCCAGCTTAGTCTTTTCCCGCTTTTGTGTGAATACCAGTGTGAACAAGACTCTTCCTAACTCTGTGAGGTTGTGTTTTAAATTTGGCAACTGGGTACAACCAGTGTGCTATGAAAATGTTGTTGTTTATTGTCAAAAGTGTGCTAAAGTTGGCCACCTTGTCTCTGACTGTAAATCCTCATTTAATCGGGAGTCTAACATGGGAGTTTTTGCTATTAGTTCTCGACCTCCTATGGAAAATGAGTTACTGAAGGAAGGTGTTTCTCCAACCAAGTCTCCAAGGTTGGTTACTTCACCTTCCCTTGGGGATCCTCTTAGTGATTTTGTGGGTCCTAGGGTTGATCCGACTTTGAGCCTTGTCACTCTAACTTTGAATGATATTGTTGTTAAATCCCTAGATGTCGATGCTCTATCCTCTGGCCTCACTTCAAGGGGTGAGGTAGATGGTGGCTCCTATTGGAGGTGGGTTCTGCTGGGACAAGTGAGACAATGGTTGAAGAAGGTGAAATTTGGGAAGATGAGAGTAATTTAGTTATTGATGAAACTGTAGATAATACAGAGGGCTTGATGCTAGAGAAAGCTATGGAAGAAGAGAACTGGATAACTCCAAAGAAAAGAGGGAGGAAAAAGAAGGCGGATGTGGGAGGTAACTCAAAACCTAGAAGACCCAACCAGAGACACACTAGGCTGAGACAGACTACAAATGAGATTGCCTTGGTTAAACAAAGGACATTGGACATGTCCTCTAAGAAAGTTCAAAAATGAAGGTCATGTCTTGGAATGTGCATGGGCGAAACAACTCCCACAAGCAACTTGCTCTAAAGAACTATGTTTTAGAACATAAGATTGATGTGTTAATTTTATAAGAAACCAAGATGAAGAAGGAAAATTTTGAAAATGTTGCAAAGTTTATATGGTGAAGAGCCTCTAACTCCTATAGTGATGTTGATGGGGTGTTGGGTGGCCTTGTTGTGCTTTGGAACCCCTCTAGGTTTAATGGCTCTGAAATTTTTTATTGCAAGAATAGTGTGGGAGTTTTCTTTTCCTATCCGGATGGATCTGTGTCTCTAATTAATGTTTATGCTCCTAACCAGAGGAATGCTAGGAATGCCTTATGGAAGGTTCTTTTTGGTTGGGTTAAAAACAATTTGGGCTCTTGTTGGATGGTGGATGGGGATTTCAACTCTCCTTTATATCCTTTGGAGAAAAGCGGTGGTCTGGTGAATTACTCTTACAGCATGTCTAATCTAGCTAACTTCCTGAGTTCTACTGGCCTAATCGACATTGACCTTTCCGAGCAAGCCTTTACTTGGACCAACAGGCATTTTGGAGAATATTTAATATAAGTTAGATTGGATAGATTCCTTTTTTCTAATAATTGGACTAGCCTGCTTAGTGCTAATCTTAGGGCTCTACCCAGAATGGTATCAGACCATAATACTTTGATGTTGATCTCAAATGACCTTTCTGTTGTGGGACCTTTCCCTTTCCAGTTCGAGATAATGTGGAATTCTCATCTTGACTTTAAAAAAATTGTTAAATGGTGGAACATCCCTCTTCTTGGCTCCCCCATATTCAAGATCTTCTTCAAACTTAAACATATTAAATGTATGGTGAAAGGTTGGAACAAGCATGTATTTGGAGATGTTTTCCAAAAGAAAAGAGTTATAGGGGAAATTTTGAAAACTATACAAAAGAAAATGGAGGAAGGGGATGTCAGTCTGCCGACCTACAACCAGGAAAAAGAGAGTCGGAAGGAGTGGGAGAAAATTCTAAGGAAAGAGGAAATTTTTTGAAAATAAAAATCTAGGGTCCAATGGCTAAAAGAGGGTGACAGGAATACCTCCTTTTTCACATTTTGGCTATTAAACATAAGAAAAGGAATCAAATATCTAAATTGATTAATGAGTAGGGGGAGATGATCTCTACGCCCACCCAGATCAGCCTTCTGGTTGCTGATTACATTCAGATGGCCTACTCAGCTCCTATTGAGGCACCTAATCCAATTTTAGATAATATGCTATTAAACCATCTCCCGACCATCATCACCCAGAATGATAATCTTGGGATTCTCAGTTTTGTCACTAAGTAGGAGTTCCGACTGGCTACTTTCAGTATGGGGGCTTTCAAAGCTCCTGGACCTGATGGTTTTCCCTCCTACCTTCTTTCAGATCTTTTGGGAGATTGTTGGTGAGGACCTTGCCTTGGTTGCTCATGATTTCTTCAAATCTTGTAAGATTCTCAAACTACTGAACCACATTTTCCTTGCTTTAATCCCCAAGATTTTTGATCCTCAATCTATGACTTATTTTCGTCCCATTAGCCTCTGCCATACCTTTTACAAAATCCTTTCCAAAATTTTGGTGAACCGAATCAAACCCCTCTTTGAAAAACTCATCAGTCCCACTCAAAAAGGGTTTGTTCCTGGTCATCATATCCTTGATGCAACCTTAACCACCCATGAACTACTCCACTCTATGGATAGATGCAACTATGTGGGGATGGCCCTTAAATTAGATATATCAAAATCCTATGATAAGGTTATTTGGGACTTCATCCCTAAAATATTAATCAAGTTTTTTTTTGATCAATTTGTGGTCAGACTCATAATGGAATGTGTTACAATGGTCAAGTACTCTATTCTAGTTAATGGGGCCCCCTTTGGGTTTTTGTCTATTGGTAGAGGTATCAGATAGGGTGATCCCCTTTCACCCTATTTTTCTTTATCATGATTGTGGATGCGTTGAGCAGGACCTTTGCTAGTCTGTTGTCGGATGGTTCTATAAAGGGAATCAAAGTTGCCTCTTCTTTAGATCCGATTGTGATTCAACAATTTTTGGATGATACTTTCCTATTTGAGAAAGCCTTTGTGATTGAAGCTAGAAAAGGGAAAAACTATCTTAACAACTATGTTGCTTCCTCTGGTCAATGCATCAACTACAATAAAAGTATGATTTACTTCTTTAACAACATTCCTAACCTACAAACTAGGGTGATTGTTGTGTTGAGTTGTATGAGTGGAGCTCTTCCTTTAGTTTACCTTGGTCTCCCCCTCACTGTCAAGGAGGTCACTCCTGACTTTTGGAATTCAATTCTTGAAAGAATCCAAAGGAAACGAATTGGGTGGAAAGGCTCCATCCTTAGCCATGTTGGTAAAATTCAACTCCTTTCTACTACTCTTCAACATATACCAGTTTACTTTCTTTCTATATTCAAGATTCCCAGGTATATAGCTAAGAAATTTGAAAAAAATCAAAGAAACTTCCTCTGGTCTAGGACCAAGGACAAGAAGAAATTTGCTCTGGTAAAATGGGAAAAATTCAGTCAGCCTAAAATTTGTGGTGGTCTTGGGATTAGGATTGTCTCCTACACTAACAAGGCCTTGATGGCCAAGGTGGGTTGGGATCATCTAAGGAACACAAAGGATTGGTGTAAAATCATGAATTCTAAATATCTTCAAAACAAACATTTGGTTAACTGCCTATCTAAGGTTCATCCTCAGGGTTCTTTAGCCTAGAGGAGCATTTGTAGCCTACAGGGTCTCCTCAGGAGTGGGATGAAATGTAAGATTGGTAATGGTAATAAGACTAGATGTTGGGAAGATCCCTGGTTACTAGACACCCTCTTGAAAATTCTAAATTTAGGAATCTCAAGAGGCTGGCTCAAAGGTTTTTTGGTGTCCACATCAATGACTATGTTCTTGGGCCTCTTGGGGCTAGGAAGTGGAATGATTTGGCTCTTTGTTTCCCTTTATCCCCTAAATTATTCCACCTAGCTAAGTCTCTTTAGGATTTACTATCTCTTACTATACTTCCCTCATCCTCCTTAGGGGATGAATTCTTCTAGACTTATGATAGCAAGGGTGATCTATCAGTCAAATCATCTTACAATCTGTTGACAGACTGGGGTGCTACCGTTGACCTTTGGAAGAGGGTTTGGAACCGTCATATGATCCTGAAAGTCAACTTCTTTTGGTGGACTGCCTGTCACAACAAGATTCTTACCCAGGACAATTTGAGGAAAAGGGGATTCCAAATCCCCAACAAATGTTTCTTATGCAAATGTAGTGAAGAATCTATTGACCACTTGTTTTTACACTACCCATTTTTTGTTGATGTGTGGGGTAAGGCTATTGAAAGATTGGGAATATAATGGACCATGTGTAAGGATATCAAATCCTTTATTTTGAGTTAGTTTGGTCTGTACATTTACCCCTTGCCTGTGTTGGAAAATGGTGCCTCAACTTAATGACTTAGAACCTCTTAAGACTTGGTGAACTGCAATCAGTTCTGGCCTTTACCGCCTTACCGTGAGGCTTAGTGACTTACACCATAGTTGGGCGGTGTTACCGACTTACCACAATGGTCCTTGCTTAGTCTGGCAGTTACACAGTGTTACTGCCATACCGTGATGGTCTATCGACCATGTCGCAATGGCGTGGTGACACCACTATACTATGACGATCTCTCAATCGGGCCATGGTGGTGTGGTGAAGGGAAATAGTCAGGAAGAGTGTTGGTTACCTCCTTACCATTGGGGTTGTTCAGTTGAGGCATGGTGGTGCGATGTCACCGCTACACCGTGAAGCTTCTTCTATACCTCAGCGGTAACATGGTGAACTCAGTGATCAGTGCATGAAGGGTTACCACCTTACTGTGGTATACCCTTTCTTCCTTGGCAATATCATGGTGGACTTGGTGGACTGATGATAATGCTTACCACTTTACCGCAGAGCTCTTTCAGTGACGACATGATAACGCAGTGGATAGTGATAGATAGGTGAACGAGCTATTACCTCCATATAGCAAGGTTTCTTGGATAGACTAGCGGTTACACGGGGGCACCACCATTCCATGGAGGTCTATCAACCTTGTAACGGTACCGTGGTGACACCATCATATCCTGGGGGTCTTTTTGACCAAGCACGGTGGAACGATAAGAAGCTCAGATGCACAGTTGATGGATCTGATTCAGCAGTCAAAGCGATGAATGAATAACATAGTGACACGTGGCACGATTATATTCATTGATTTTACATCGTTATTGTAAATCAACAGATATTAGCCGAATGTTCAAAATGATATATGCATTTATTGAGAGATCAAATTCGGCGGATGACAGGATCCAATCTTGGTAATTCTTTGTGGCAGAATTAAATGCATGGGTGGCCCAATACGTGAATTAGAGGTGGTTTTGATCAGAGACCTAGATTGTGTTAGTGCAACATGTAAATAAATAACACCGTCATGTAGCTATTAATAAGAATAAGGTGAACAAGTAAGAACAATCAAAAAACTAAGGTAGAGCATTTTAGTGTGACTGTATTTGTATTATTCATTGTATGCCATATAGCATTGTAACAGTGAATGTATATGTGAGGAGGTTGACTGGATGCTGCTGTGAGCTGACATCTTCAAGTGAGGTCTGTAACTTTGTATTTAAATTATTTTACTGTAATACAAAGTGATTTAGCTTGGTGTGGTGGGTTTTTCTCTCGTAAGGGTTTTCCCACATAAATCCGGTGTTATCTTTGTGACTGTGTATTTTTGTCTTTCATGTTATACTATGTTTATTCATCTCAAATGTTTAAGAAGTTTTAAAACTGATATTTTCAATTCTCCTCTATGGTTTTAGTGTTAGGAAAGTGTTTCCGCACTGTTACTTTTCCTTTCAAGT